>JAABOM020000012.1:16547770-16559407 GCA_011800125.2 Solanum clarkiae | reverse complement strand
GAGATAAACATAAAACTTGTATAGTCATAGAACAAAGAGACTCTTGATTAGATACATGTATCTTGGACTAGGTTCATTCTCCTTTATTTAATTTTTTGAGTCTTTCAATCTTCTTTAATGAATTTGGTTTAAATTTCAACAAAACAAGCAGTAGCTAACCAATTTAATTCCAGAGGCTTTTGATCACTGTAGTTGCTTCCATTTCATGAGTAGGGATAGAAAATGATATACAACTAACAGTTTCAAGATAAAATGGAAACAATTGAAAAACGATTCATTATTCAAATCTTCTGAACAGTATGATAGAAAAAAAGAGAAAGATCAAATTCTCCTTCATAAGCATATCTTTCTCTGATTTCTTTTCAGCTACTTTAATATGTATGTTCAATTAACAAGATGTATATATATTTTCAAATCTTGAATGTGCTTTTTTCTATATTAGTGTAATGAACCAGCTTCTCTTATAATTGTATGAGTATATACTATTGAGGAAACTATACTCAAGTAGAAGGCTAGAGTTCACTGGCTCAAAACAGGAGATTCTAACTCTAAGTACTTCTATGCTTCAACGCGACGTAGACAAGTGCAAAATCAGATAAGGAGATTGTTGGACACAAATGGATGTCTAGTGAACACCCCCGAAGGCATTGAAATGGAGATCTTAAACTTTTATTGGCAACTTGAAGACTTTATTATGGCAATCTATGTGTAAGGCTATAAACTGTACAATAGTAACTCTGATTCCTAAGGTTAAAAATCTATATAAAAGGGAATTATTTTAGGGTTTAACAAGGGAAAGCTTCCATTTGAGTACTAAAAGGCTTTCTATTCTGCAATGCCAACCCTTATTGGACAAAATTATGGGCAAGATTATAACATAGACAGCAAGGATCCTCTCTTATGCAAGAAGGGTACAGCTCATGCCAAGTGTCCTACTATCTATTCATAACTACTTGTCACATATTTTGTTCTCCCTTAAAAAGGTAATTTCTATGATCGTATCTATATGTAGAAGGTATCTTTAGACAGGAAAAGCTGATGTTAGTAAAAATGCTCTTGTCGCATGAGATCAACTATACAAGCCCAACACTGCTAGGACTCGATATTGTTGATATTAACATATGGAGCAAAGCAACTATTGCAAAATGGTTGTCGTGACTAAGCCACAAGAAAGAGAAACTATGAGTGAAAGAGAAAATATAGGTGAGATGGGTACATAGTTACTAAATAAAAGGTGGCTCCGTATGGGATAGAGAACCAAAACAGGCATCCTGGTTGTTGATGAAGATATTGAAAGGAAAAAAAGTACTTTGAATCGGCAGGTTATGATTATGATCATTATCTTTCTATGCAAAACTTTTTTCATTCAAAAGCTATATAGAGAAATGCAAGATTCTTTCCCCAAGATTCCATAGAGAAGACTAGTATGTAACAACTTAGAAGCACTAAAATAGTTCTTTATATTTCAAGTAGATGCATCGGAAAGATTGGGCTACAAAGGACAGACTTTATAGGGGGGTGGGGTTGGCGATTCTTTGGAATGTCTTTTATGTGCAACTAGCTTGGAGAGAATTAACCACTTGTATTTTGAATGCACTTATACTACCTATGTCTAAAAAATGGTGTTGACTTGGCAAGGATTTATTTGACACTCCATAGCTCTATTCTTACATTTACCCATGTTTCAAGATACATTCTTACATATGGGAAGTGAATTAGGGTCATAAGGGACCTCTAGTACTTACCCGAGTTCAAAACTTTCCTAATGATTGAGTTTTTCGTATTAGATTATGTAAGGATCAACTTTAAATGACCATAACTTTAAGCATACAAATAATAAGGTCTCCTATCACCCTTCTACATGAATCCTAGAATGAATTCTTGTTATTTTTACATATCACACTTAAATGGGTATGCATTAGTATAATTTGAGCCTAAAGAGTCTATAGAATTCCTCAATACTTTAATGTTACTTTTGTTTCTTGAATAGTATGTGTTGGAAATTATGCATGATAGAGAGTCTTTATGAGTCATGATATAATCCTAAAAGAATATTTCTAACCAAAGACTTGATAGTTGATGTGATGAATTGAGTTGACAAAAGTCCAATGAGACTAGTTTAATGAGTTAACTATAGGGTTGATGTCTTATGAGAATTTTGAGTCTTGGAAGGAGTATTGAGCAGCGAATTGAGTAAGAGTAAGTCTAACTTGAACTCAATAACTACGTAGCTAGCATAGAATAGGATTGAACCGTAAAATCGGATGTTTCCCTATTATCTCAAAAAGAAGATTTGATGTTGGTTGGATGTCGCAACGACATCACTTTGTTGTATCATTGTTGGCTCGTAGGTGATGGTTGTCAATTAGAGAAACTCCCAAATAGACATTGATAATACTTCAAGCAGATTGGATTAGATTGTGTATGAGTGGTCATTGTTTAAATTGTATTCTTACTTTAGACTCTTGACTTGCTGATTGAGTTCCCTACTTTCTGAGTTGAGCTATTTTGAGTTGATGTTATTCTACCTGTATATGTTTCATTCTGTCATTTTACATACTCGTACATTTCATGTATTAATGTTCATTTTCCCCTGTATCTTTTCATGATGTGGAGACAAGTACTAGCGGTCATCTATAGGCGCCCTGTTGAGGACCCATTTGCATTCAACTGATTGGTGAGTCCTCCCCTACTTTCGGAGGAAATTATGTTTCTATTCTAGCTTTGTTTTTAGATTTATTTTATTCTATTTTGAGGTAGCGATGGACCTGTCATTAGCATCATTTAGTCAGATGATTTAGAGGCTTCATAGACTAGACTGTCGAGTTGTGATTGGATGTTGTTTTTTGCTAGTTTCTTTCTTATTATTCTTACACAGTTGATTGAAAGATTTTTTTGCCCTTTGGCCTTT
Organism: Solanum clarkiae; assembly: GCA_011800125.2. Lineage (NCBI taxonomy): Eukaryota > Viridiplantae > Streptophyta > Magnoliopsida > Solanales > Solanaceae > Solanum > Solanum clarkiae. The sequence continues at coordinate 16,556,496 of JAABOM020000012.1, read as the reverse complement.
GATTAGCGAATTGTTATTACATTCCATTAAGTTTTCTGGGATCATTGATGTCTTTCCCTGTTAGTTTGTGATTGAATGAATATGATGAGGTGAAGTGGTTCGCTTGGTGCTACCAACAGTCTCTGAGTACCGGCCACGCCAAGGGTACCCTCCAAGTGCGTGACAAACTTGGTGTCGAAGCACAGAGTTCAAGTGTCCTAGGGAGTCTATAAACTCATGTCACTAGAGTCTTGTTTATAGGTGTGTTGTGCACCACACTTTCTAAGCACGAGGCTATATGATATTAGGAGTGGTTAATTTTTTTTATTCTAAGTCGTGCAATAGAGTAACTTTATTAAAGTATCTATCTGATGCAAATGGCCAATAGTAGATCAAGTTCCGCAGCAAGTCGCCCCTGCAGTGAGGAAATATTAAGAGCTTATTTCTGTAGAGAAGAAGCTCTAAGGTACAACACAACTGACATCGCTTTCTCTTGTACAACCACTGATGGTAAGGTATTTGTTGTTGCTCCACTGAAAGAGCGTAGAGGCAAACCACTAAAAAGGAGTCGTCATCAGATATTCTTAAACCCGATAGACCACCTCATTTTCTATCCATAGTTTGGTAAGAGATGCAGCTGTTAGGTTGCTTGGAGGTGTTACGACTAGAACCAACATTTGTGTTTTACTGAGGGACTCACAGTTCATTGTTGAGGATATTACTGATTTACAACTTAATAAAGTTGTTAAAGGAGCATTGGACCATTTGCACTATGAAGATGATCCTTGTGTAAAATATGACAAGCAATAGCGTCTGTGGACCTATTTACATGGAAATAGACAGTGTGAAGCTATAGAAGCTGAGAATTAGAGTGGATGATTAGTAGGTAGTTGAGTGTTATCTTGCTTTACCACGGGATTGATGTGGTGCACCATGCCTGTCCTGTGGTAACGCCGAGAATTAGAGTGGATGGTGTGGTGCACCATATCCTGTGGTAAAGCCAAGAATTAGAGTGGAAGATGCAGCAATACAAAGACATGATTACAACTGAAATCTTCAATCTTTTGTTTACAGAGTTCATTTTAGAGTTCAACTCGAACCATATTAAAAATCTTCACCTAGTCTATTTCCATGTAAATAGGTCCACAGACGCTGTTGCTTGTCATATTTTACACAAAGATCATCTTCATAGTGCAAATGGTCAACTGTTCCTTTTACAACTTCATTAAGTTGTAAATCTGTAATATCCTCAACAATGAACTGTGCGTCTCTCACTAAAACATAAATGTCAGTTCTAGTCCCAACACCTCCAGGCAACCTAGCAGCTGCATCTCATACCAAACTATGGATAGTAAAATAAGGTGGTCTGTTGAGTTTAAGAATGTCGTGATAATGACTCCTTTTTAGTGATTTGCCTCTACGCAAGCAACAACAGATTTCTTACCATCAGTGGTTGTATAAGCGAAAGCGATGCCAGGTGCACTGTACCTTAGAGCTTCTTCACTATGGAAACAAGCTCTTATTTCCTCACTACCGGGGGGGCTGTTGCTGCGGAACTTGATCTACTATTGGACATTTGCAAGTGTGAAAATAAGACTAAGAACTCTTAATTTTTACACACTGTAATCTCATAGAATGGAGTTCTATAGTTATGCTGAAGTAAGATACTACAGTTGATGACATAAAGTTTCTGTAGCTTTAGTTCTTTTTCGGATTGTAATTCTTACTGCTAATAAATAAAAGTATTTATTTACCAAAAAAATAACTATGTACTAGTTACTACTTTATCAGTTTCTAATATCTCCCGTCACCAACAATTAATAAAGAACTTATTTCTAGCTATAGGACCTATCAGATCGTCTTTCTTGCAAGCTCAAACAATAGGACACTGGTATAGATCTCCATTTATATAAACAAATAAATATTAATCTTCAACTCTTTACACTAATATGTTGAAGTGTATACACTTAACATCTCTATGAGTGGAGAGCATGCATGTTGAGATCCTCGCAATATACGTTTATGCAAACTAGTTATTTGGATATATGATTTGTTGAGCATCTCTGAGGTTGAGACGAACTATGTGTTATTCGTTAGCTCTTATAATATACAAAGCAAGTACTTGTAACTAGGTGCTGGAGGAATTTTCGGTGTTCTCTATTGAGTTCAAGCCCTTTTTCACTTATAAAGGGTTACTTGTGCGTTTATTTAGATCTGTACATGTAATGTAACATGAAATCTGAAGGAACCAAAATATTCCATTATTTTTCAATTTATATGACATTCTTTCCATATTATGGCATCCCAAAATATTAACACCATTTCACTGATGTAATTATTTATATAACTTTTACAAGGTTCAAGTGTTCATATCTATAAATATAACCAAATTTAAGTTATAGTGGATTTTCTCATCAAGATAATCTTACATCAGTACTTTCTTTCACTACAGGCTTGTTTAATATGCTAGTTAAAGTAGTACCTTTCAATCCAAAAAATACTAGTAAAAACAACAATCTTTATTTCAAAAAACATAGAGTGAAGACAATCACGTGACTTTTCTCTACAAGTACAACAATTCCCCCAACAAATAAAATCGATGAAGAAATTAAAGTCTACAATGTCTTCCTCCAACAAATAAGACCAATGAATAAGTTAAAGTCTAGATTGCATTCCTCCAACAATAAATAATCTCAAAACACACCCACAACAGCCCAATGACAATTCTCCAGATATTACGCTAATCTTTTAAAAATTAAACCCAATTCGAATAGTCTCAAGATAATGATAACAATATTTTTTTCTAGTTAATGTAATGACCCTTTGGGTCATTTTGTCTATACTATGATAATTTTTATCATTTAGAGAATTCCCATAGCGACCCCAGTTCATTTATGACATGTTGGCACTGGTAGCTCTTCGCCTAGTCTTTTATTTAGGAGTTATGCAATTTTTCGTGTTTTGGAAGGCCTTATACCTTGAAATATTGATTTCGGTGTAACATATAGGTAAATGGCCTTGGAACAAGATTTTGTTTATCATCAGCTCTGGAATAAACAAATTAGGCTTGAAGCATGGTCAACTTGAGTATCGAAGCTTTCAGTGTGAGTTTGTACCGAGTTTTACATTTTGGCCTTCAAATCTGGCCAATGGTTAACTTTGGTCAATATTCTTGAAAAATATACCTAAATGATTTGAATGACCTTTCATTCGACTCCTAAGGCTTCCAGACTCGTTTCAAGCCCCACGGTGAAATTTGGCTAAAAATGATCGTGGGAGTAGGACCCGTATTCAGTCATAGTGATCTAGTATGAAAATTTTAATGGTATTATTGAGTCTGAAACATCAAATTTGATAAGATCGCATAGTCCGTTAGCATGCACGGAGTGCAGGATGAAGTATGAGCACCTCATCAAAATTTTTGGAGTTGAGAAAAATCAGCTATTCCCTTGATATCTGGTGCTAGTTGACCTCTTCTTCACGATCGTGGGCCCCAAGCCATGATCACAGAGGTCAAGCCAGCTTGGCTTTTGCGAACGTAGAGCCCTGTCTACGATCGTGAAGGCCCAGTTGGGTTGACCTTCGCGAACGCGGGGGACCCTCCGCGATCACGGAGGTCATTTTCTCCGTGCTCCATGATCATAGAGCACCGTTCACCACGATTGGAGGACAAAGTGATGCGGTCACAAATATATTTTAAGTTCGCTACCAGCTTCAAGTTCTTACTTCAAAGGGCAATATTTACCTCTAATTGAGCTCAATTTTAGCGATTTAAGGATCCATTTTGGATGGAATTTCACGAGGAATGCGGTGGTGAGCTCAAAAACATGGTTAGAAGATTTGTTTGATATAAAAAGAATATTTTTAGCTGCTACATTATGAATTTTTGGAACAGATTTTTGGTTGATTTTGGTGGTATGATATCTTGGGTGTTCAGTTCCATTTTTAGTAATTTTGGGGTCTAAATTGTCTACAATTCTGCAAGGATCATCGTGGGATGATTGGTTTTGCGTTTTGGAACTCTGTTTCTTGTAATTTATCACCTGTAACTGCTGCTTACTTTCTTATTTTGAGCCTAAAGTTTAGAATTTTGTTGCATATCTATTTCTTGGTGTTTCCTGACACCGAATTGAGTTTCTAATTGTTAGTTGAGCTTGAGGTGCTGTTTTGGACTGATTTTTGGGATTAATTCTGGAATTCTACATCCAAACTCCACATTTTCCATTTTAGTCCCTGAAATTGATCCATCTTCATTTCTTGAGAATTTACTGTCTAAGAGACAAAAATGAATTTGTGAATCCGTTTTACATAGTGTGGATGCATTAGAATGTTGTTGGAAAGGTAAAAGCTCTGACGGAGTGAGTTGAAACATGTGTGATCGGCCTATAGGCAGGCTACAATTTTCCTTTCTTTAGAATTAGATTGAGGCGATTTGTGTGAAAGTATGTTGAAATAGTTGGAATTCGGGGCTGGGTAGTTTATTTGTATACCTTAGGTGTAGAAATCATGTTTTAGACCTTTACTGGGGTTTCTGGGTGACCAAAAGCATGTGAACTTTCTTATTAGCTGTTATTATTGTTATTAGCTATTATTACTGTTGGTGGCACTATTTTTCCTATATGTTAGTGTTATGGAGGATGTTGGCCTTAGTATAGAAAGAGCGAAACCTGCTTTAGATACCCTAATGCTATTTAGGCCGACTTAGATCCCTATGGAATGCTGCAGTAGATTAGAGTTTGGTAGATAAACCTTAGCTAGGCAGTAACTTGCCCGATTTAAAACCCTATCATCCATATTTCCTAAGTTTGATGGCCTTGAGTTATGTTTGTAAGGCTAGGTCTGTTTCATTTTGGTTGCTAATTGGTTCGTTGGAATTGACTTTGTTCATTGAGAAAGGTGATCTTTGGTAGCTGGGACCATATAGATTGAAGGAAGAGAAGATCGATACCATCGATTAGTTAATCAGGCGAACATCTGGGTAACAGTAGTCTTAGACTCAACCTCTCTTATTAATTATGTGAGCATTCGGGTAGCAGTAGTCCCAGCTTTGGCCTCTCTTATCAATCAGGCGAACATCTTGGTAGTAGTAGTCCTATCCTTGGTTTCCTTATTAATCCGATGAGTATCCGAGTAGTAGTAGTCCTAGCCTCGACCTCCCTTATTAATTAGGCGAGCATCCGAGTAGTAGTAGTCCTAGCCTCGACCTCCCTTATTAATTAGGCAAGCATCCGAGTAGTAGTAATTTTGGCCTCGGGACCAATTCACATCCGGTCTTATGTCGAAAGGAATTAGTGGTTGAGGATTGGTTTCAAATCCTGGGTTTCCAATGTGGTAGACTCTCTTTTTTCTTATTGTTCATAGTTCTAGATATTATGTGTCTCGACCTAGGCTTTTGAAGGACAGACCTGGTGTAAATAGCATAGCAATTCAGTCTAAATTCTCCCAGCTTGTGTGATTGTTTATTTACTTTACCTTTTATAGTTACTTGACTCTGTTTTAGGATTATTACACTTTTTCATATTGTTTTTACCTTTTCTGCATAGTCGGTCTATGATGTCTATTGAGTACATGTTGTTTTAGTACTTATACTATACTCTGCATCTACTTTTGTGATGCAAGTCTGAGCACCAGTTATTACCATTGATTGGTCGAGCTTGTTGTAGCCTACATCCGAGACCAAGCTGAGCTTTTGGTATTTTGGATAGTCGTTTTCTTCTTTAGTTTGGTGGTCTGTCTTTTAGTATATTTTTTAGACTAGCCAGATCTTGTACATAATTTTTTCCACTTCTGGGTCTTGTACTCTTAATTATTTTATTATAGTAGATATGTAGTAATGACTTCCAAGTTCTGGGAGGGATCCTTGCATATATTCAATTCAATTTCTACTTTTATTCATTTGTATTCTCTTATATATGTTAGATGACATTAGTTTTCCCTTGTACATCCATTACTTACAGTTTTGGGTTAAACGTTGGCTTACCTATCGGCGGGTTATGGTAGGTGCCGTTATGACTTAGGAAATTTAATCGTGACAAGTTGGTATCAGAGCCTCTGGTTCATTGGTCTCACTTGTACAAAGCTAACTTCCAGTAGAGTCTTGCGTATCGATATAGAGACATCTGTGGCTTATCCTCAGGAAGCTACAGGATGTCACTTAGGAAATATTCTCTATTTTGTATCCTTTTGTGCAACACGTATCTTATTCGTTTCATGAAGACTTACTTGTTGCAACCTTTCATAGGTTATGGCCCCTAAAGGTCGATCTCGAGATGGAGCTCCAATACTAGATGAGGATGCAACCCCAAAGCGCACAGAGGGGCATCAGGATACACTATTCCTTCACATCCAGATGGGCCAACACCAGCACAGCCCCAGCCATACCAGCAATGCCTCCAATTATATAGGCGACTATTGTTCAACTTTTGATTGCTTTAGGGGGAATGCAAAAGGCCATCGCCCCAGCTTTTGACATGCCAGTACAGTAGGATTAGCCTACCTTACTAGTTCTTGAGGATCAGCCACCGTACCACCTATTGCACCCTAAGAAGCTCCAAAGGATTCCATGTCACTACAAGAGTAGAAGACATTGGCAGTATTTCAGAGACCCCTGACATTTTTTGGGGCCACCAGCAAGGATGCTATGGAATTTCTGACTACCTATCTTGAGCAACTTTAGTCCCTAGGCATTGTCGATTCCAGAGGGGCCAACTTCACCACTCATCAGTTTCATGCGCCAGCCAAGTAGTAGTTGCGCTCCTACTACTGAATCACCACCCTTATTGTGGGCAGAGTTTTCAGACTTTTCTATCTAGATATACTCCCTGAAGCGTCAGGGACTACCTTCAGAATTAGTTTATGAGGTTAGAGAAAGGTCCTATAATGGTGTTAGAGTATGAGGCCAAGTTTCACCAGCTCTCTTGGTAGAGGAGGTGGGGGTCAGATTTTTTGTGCATAGGTAGAGATTTCAGTTGAGGGTGGATCACAGCACGTAGACTCAATGGGTCGCTCAGTTCTAGATGTAGTTGACCATACCCACACTATGGATCAGATTTATAGGTAAGGGGTAGCGACAAGAGAGCTAGGCATTAGGGTAGCTACATCGACTCTCAAACTACAAAGATAATTATGATGGATCCCACTGGAGGTTTCCTCAAGATGGATATCAACAAGGTCAATCTAGTCGATCTATTCAAGCGGTGATACCGACTTCAGAGGGAATCTAGTCATGCTAGAGTGGTCCCAGTCCAACTAGAGCTCGAGAGGGTTAGATTCATTTCCTACATACTACAGCTGGGTGATCAATGGGCGATCAACCTTGGGGTACTATGTTTATGGTTCACTTGATAACTGAGACAAGGATTGGCCCATCGAGCCAAGCCTATATCAATAGTGCCACCTCCACCTAGGACGAAGATGAAGTTCAGGGTCGTAGAGATAGAGCTCAGATTTAAGGCTGAGAGAGTACGTATCAACCGTGAGACCAGGGAGGCAAGACAGGTGATAGGATAAATGACCAAGGTGGAGGCCGATAGGTACACTTTTATGGTGCTCCAACGGGGGCCAAAGGCTAAGGCATCAGACAATGTTATCACATGCACTATCTATATATGCCAATAGGCTACTTCAGCTCTATTTGATCTAGATTCTACTTCCTCTTATGTGTCTATATATTTTGCTCTCCATTTTGCTATTATTTCAGAGTCGTTGGAGGTGCCGATTCATGTTTCTAACCTGGTAGGGGATTTTTCAACAGTGGATCAGATATGTAGGTCCTGTGTGGTGACTATTTAGGGTATGATACTTGGGCAGATCATATTTTACTTGATATGCTATATTTTGATGTTAATTTGGGCATGTATTGATTATCTCCTCATCATGCAATTTTGGATTGTTATGTCAAGACCATTACATTAGCCTTGCCTTGTATCCCTCTGTTCTTGTGGCAGGGTGCTTATAGTCACACACCAATAGAGATTGTATTTTCCATGCTAGCCCAACTGTTAGTCTTTTTGGATATTTTTCTTATTTAGCATATGTTTGTGATGTTTTCAGTAAGACTCCTTCTATTGATTTTGTCCCAGCGGTCCAGGAGTTTATTAATGTGTTTTCTATCGATCTACTGTTATGCCGAAAAATGACTTTTTAATAAAAGAAAAATAAAATTTGAAAATCAAAAATCGATTTCAACCCAATTAATTTAAGTGAAACCAATTCTCGAAATTCGAAAGAAAAACAGAGTCACCACCTAATTTTAAGGATAATTAGAAAACCAATAAAATATTTAAAAAGACCTAACAGAAAAATCTTTTTAAAATCCAAAGAAAAGGTTCGGGTTCACATTTCCACTTCGAGAAGGTTTTACGCACTCGAAATGGCCGCTAAATGCGGTTACCGACGATTAAGAAAATTTGACTAACTTTGAAAATTCTGATTTGACTTGAGAAAAGTTGACTGATTTTGAAATTGATTAATTTGAAAAGATTTGACTAAATTGAAAGCAATTGACTAAACTTGAAAAAAAAAGTTGACTAAAACTTAAGAGAAAATTGATTATATTTGAAAATTGAACTAGAATATAAAAATTTCATTTTTTTATTTTTATTTTATTTTATTATTTTAAAAATGTAAAATACTCTTTTTTTTAAAAAAAAATGAAAATAACATGAATGGTTTAGACATCGTTGGGGAATTTAATTAGATTAAATAAAACAAACAAATGTTAGTGTTAGAAACAATAACAAGTATCA
>JAABOM020000012.1:16467417-16547670 GCA_011800125.2 Solanum clarkiae | reverse complement strand
ATTGTACTCCTCCTCCATTCATCAGGCATCTTGGCAGTCTTCATAATAGCATTGAACAATCTAGTCAACTACTCAATATCATCCTTGACCATGTTCTTCCAGAAAGTCTACCGGAATCTTATTGGGCCCAATTGCCTTCCCGCTCTTCATCCTACTAACAGCCCGTTTTACCTCTTCAACTCTGAATCTCCTGCAATACCCAAAATCACGATGATTTTCAGAGTGTGCCAACTCACCCAACTCAATATCTCTATCTTTTTTTTCATTTAAGACTTTATGAAAGTACACTTGCCACCTTAATTAATGGTAGTTTCGTCCACTAACACCTCACCCTCCTCATACTTGATACACTTCACTTGGTCCAAGTCGCGAGCTTTCCTTTCTCTTACTTTAGCGAGTCTATACAATCTCTTGTCCTCGCATTTATCACTTAACTCCTCATAAAGGCGCTCAAAATGCTGCTGACTTAGCATTCGTCACCGCTATCTTTGCTTCTGACTTAGCCGTCTTATAGATTACCTTAAGAGTTTGCTTTTCATCTTCATCCTTACACTCTAACCACTCTGTGTAAGAAACCTTCTTACCTTTCACTTTACCATGGACTTCATCATTCCACCACCAATCACCCTAACGTCCACCAAAGGTCCCTCTCGAAACCCCTAAGACCTCGGTAGCTACCTTTCTTATGTAACCGGCAGTCGTGTCCCACATATTGTTCACATTACCTTCACTACTCCATGCCTCTAAGTTTCTCAACTTTCTTCCATCTCGCAATAAAGGGTAGGAGAAAGGCCACCCCATCTAATCCTAGGTTGGGCATACATAACCTTCTTCTTCTTTTCTCTCTTGATCTCCACATACATCACTAAAAGCTTATGTTGAGTGGAAACATTTTCACTCAGAATAACCTTGAAATTCTTATATAAGCTTCTATCGCCCTTTTGGAGAAGTAGGTAATCTATCTAAGTCTTAGCTACTGTATTACGGAAGCTAATCATGTGGTTTTCCCTCTTTGGAAAACACAAGTTAGCAATCACTAACTCAAATGTTTTGGAAAAATCCAAGAGAGACGTCCCACTTCCATTCCTCTCCCCAAAACCAAAGCCTCCATGAACACATTCAAATCCACCAGTAGTTGCCCCGATATGTCCATTAAAGTCACCCCCAATGAAAAGTTTTTCCGTCTCCGGTATGCCTCGCACAACCTCATCCAGATCCTCCCAAAAGAGCCTTTTAACTTCCTCACCTAGGCCTACTTAGGGTGCATAAGCACTAATTATGTTCACCACATATCTACCAACCACAAGTTTGATAAACATCATCCTATCATTAACCCTCTTAACCTCAACCACATACTCCCTCAAGTCTTCGTCTACTAAGATACCCACATCATTTCTATCCTTAGAACCACCCGAGTACCACAACTTAAACCCATCCATATCCCGAGCCTTGGTGCCTACCTACTTGGTCTCCTGAACACACGCTATATTAATATGTCTCCTCTTAAGACACTTCACTAGATCTATGGATTTCCCTTTAAGTTATCATATATTCCACGACCCAACCCTTAACTTGAATAACCCTGAGTCTCCCTTACCACCCCTACCCCTAACCCTTGACCCCGACCGATAACATGACTCCAGTCCACCATGAGGTCTCGATGCCAGTAAGTAAGAACTAACTATAGACGATAAAGAATTTAAAATCCTATAATTCCCAACAACAGTAATAAGCACAAAATATTAAGCAAGAATCAATAGTCAGTAATTTGAATGGATCCTAAATCCTATAAATCACAACAAAGGCAATAAGCACAAGATATTAAGCAAGAATCAGGAATCAACAATTTGAACATATAAGAATCAATACTTAGCACTTAAACAGGCAAGAATTAAAACTTAGCAACTTGAACAGACTTAAACAGACAATAATCAATATTCAGTAGATATCAATAGGCAGTAGATATAGTAAGGAACCAGCAAGCAAGATGGCATAAATAGGAGAGAAACAAAGAAGCTAGCTGGAACAAGAAATTAAACAAGAAAGAAAGGAGAAAACTGAATGGAAGAGGATTTCAACAAGAAAGAAAGGAGAAAAGGGAGGATATCACCTGAGATATTACTCTAATTCGACGGGAACAAAATAGCCTGTAAGATCGTCGGAGCCGATCAATGTCGTAGCCTCTTCCAGACGAAATTCGCTGCTTCTTCTTTGTTTCTTGATTGATTGTGTTGTAATCTTCTATTTTTGCTTTGTTTAGGCAGAGATGATGCTGGAAATACGCCGGGAAATCCTGGAAAAAAGCACCGATAATAGTTAGAGAAGATGCTGGAAATTCGCCTGCAAACCGCGGGAAAAGCTAACTTAGAAAGTCGATTACTTTTCCAGAAGCATGTATGGAAACTTTGTGCTAAATAATAAAAATACTGCATTTAGTTGTACAGCATTTTGTTTCTAGAATTTATATTTTTTAAAAATAAATTTTTTTTTTGAAAAGCCATTTTAGGAATATCATATTTCCTTATCCTCATTTGATGATATCTGAACCGAAGATCAATCTTGGAAAAATGACATGCCCCTTGCAATTGGTCAAAAAGATCATCTATGCTTAGTAGAGGATACTTATTCGTTATGGTGACTTTGTTGAGTTGTCGATAGTTAATATAAATTTTAAGTGAGCCATCCTTCTTACATACAAAGAACACCGGTGCACCCCAAGGTGACTTGCTAGATATACCAAACCCAAAATTTAAGAGCTTAAGAGTGCAGAAAAAGTGAGACAAGAAATGACCTGGAATTAGTGTACAAGGGTGACTTATGGCCCGTATATGGACTTATGGCTCATAGGTCAGTCCTTAATTATGAACTTTAGGAGAGGGAAAAAGTTTTCAAGTGCGGGTAACCTACACACCCTATGATGGAACATAGATAGGTTCATGGATAAGGGCCTTAACATGAACGAAATTTGGAGTTTACTGAAAAGTAACCTATGAATTAGCAGCATGGTCTGTAAATCATTATACGACCCATAGAATCTCTTTGTAGATAAGGTCCATAATAAGAAAAATGACTAAGTATGGAAGGACTCTACGAGTCTAACCATGACCCGTAAGTCTATATACAGCCCATAGAAGATGGTTTCGTAGTTTGGGTCAGCAAAGTAGCTTTAGGAATTTTCAAAAAGTTAACAGGATGGACAGGGACTAAGGTCCGTGGTTTAATCCAAGACCCATAGACGGGCTTTTATAGAGTCAATCTGTAGTTTTAATAGAGGGAAACTTTGTCATTTCCACTACTCCTACTCCTATACTATATCATTTTGGGGATCTAAAGAGGCCTAAATAAGACCTTAAACCTTAAGGAGTGGCCATTCTCTTCATTCCTTCAATTCCCAAAATTTCCTAAGGCAATATTCTCTCTAGAAAAGGGTCAAGGCAATCTAGGGTTTTCAAGTTTCTTCCCAAAGGCTTCAAGTTCAGTTTTCCAAAGTTTACCAAATTATGTATGCTTGATTTGCGAGTCTCCTTTCACCCACAGAATCTTTCATATTATATTTTACCTTTTCTTTAAGTTCCTTCAAGATAATATACGTGCTTATAATGATTTCATGATGTTTTATGTTACGGAATGATCTTCATGTTTTCAAGGAATGATCTTGATATTATTACTAAGTATATGCATGTATTTAAGTTATTGATGATGACTCAATGATGAGTTTTATTAATGATGAAGTGTGGGCTGTTTTGCATGTTTAAATAAGTATATTTTCATGATTTAAATATGAATATGTGATTTGTGATTGTTCCAATTTAAAATCATAGCCCACATAGTTTTCAAGGAAGCTTTTTATTATTTATGAAGATGATTAGGGCGGTCGCTCACTTAGAAAGCCTATAATAGCTTAAAAAGTTGTTTTTGAGGAAAAATATAAGTAAATGTCCTCAGAATGGAATTTTTACAGTTCTATTAGCTCCGAAATGGCCAAATTAGGCTAGAAGCATATTGGCTTAAATATCGAGGCTTTTAGTGTAAGTTTGTACCAAGTTTTGCATTTTAGCCTTCAAAATTGGCCAATAGTTAACTTTAGTCAATATTCTTAGGAATGTGCTTGAAGGGAAATCTAGACAGCATGATTAGATTTGAAATGTCGAGTTTGGTCTAGAATAACCTTTCATCTGATTTTCGAGGCTTCTAGGTTTATTTTTGACCCCTTTGTAGATTTTGGTGAAATATGGCCTTGGGAAGTGGAACCCATATTCAGTTGTAACAATCTTTTATGAAAATTTTAACTGCACCATTGGACCTGAAACATCGAATTTGGTGGAGGTTGCATAGTTCATGTGAACTTATGGGGTTTCGAACGAGTTCTGAACACCTTATTAGAGATTTTAGACTTAGTTAAAATCTTGTGTAGGCGTATTTATTCATCGCTATTGCGACTATGGCCATCATCAATGCTCATGCAGAAGGTGCTTTTGTGATCACGATTGCGACCCCTAGGGCTCATGATGGCATGAGTAGTGAGGGTGCAATATATATCAGACTTTCCAAATACAACTAGCTATTGAGGCAAACTTTCAAGGATAACTTCTTCATTTTGAGGCCAAATTGATCAATTTAAAAGGCTAAACTACATAAAATTTTGAGGAAAACATCATGAAAGTGTCAAAAATTGCTTTTGGCATGTCGTTCAATATAATTTCAGCTATTTTTATCGCTGTGAATTGGAGTCATTTTCGAAACATTTGGGAATTGATTGCTTGATTATTTTAGATCAAATTTCAATGGAACTTGGCTCTACTTTGTGTGATTTTTTGAGATGATCATTGTGGTATTGTCAAAATCATCTGGTTGAGCTGCGTTTGAGGTAAAACAATAGGTATGGAATTGCTGCCCTATCATTGTTTTCCAATATAAGCTGTTGTTTTGTGTTTGGCTATTTGGCATTGTTTTAGACATTGAATTGAGCCATAATCTGAGGAATGAGCTTGGGTAGTTGTAAAGATCATTGTACGGGGTTCATTCTGAGATTTTGGATGTGGGTCTCACTTTTCTCGCCCTTTACCCTAGTGTTGGTCTACTTCTATTTCTTGTGATTTTGGTACTAGAATGATTGTATTGACGTTATGGTCCAATTTTTGATAGCCCGGCAACATTTTAAGGCCACTCTAAAGGAAAAAGGTCCTATGGAGTGGGTTAGAGCGTGCGTGATCAGCATTCAGGTAGGCTATGATTTTCCTTCTTCTAGACTAAGCTAGATTATGTGAATTTTGTCCAGATAGCATGAATATTGGGTAGGAAACTAGTCTAAGGATTTAATTGTTGGATTTATTGTACTAGACTATATACATAGGGCTAGCAGGGTATATGTTCACTATGTTGATTTTCTGTTGTATCAAAGGTTATTTGATGACTATTAGGTCTTAATCTAGGATTAGTCTAGTGATGCACTAGACTTGCGCTGTTCAAAGCCACTAACTACTATATATTAGTCTAGTGTGACTCGAGAGGCATAGATCTTTGTAGATCGGAATAGCAGACTTGATTTTAGTAGAGTTGAGCCTCAAATAAGCCATGATAAGATAAGGACCTGATTATTCACATGATCGGCTTGCAACTTTGAAATTTTTCCATGGTACACTGACCCTATCTCAGATTTAGGAGACAGACTAGCCAAACTATAGCTCAAAGTAAGATCTCTAACAGTTTAAGGCTCGAGCATTTCTCATGATTAGTTACTTAGTCTCCTATTTATGAAATTGATAGATGAGGTTCATGTACATCTTATACACCCCTACTTTGAGGCCATATGGCTTGAGGCCACACCGTTTGAGGTCATATGGTTTGAGGCAACATTGTTAAAGGCTATTTGGTTCGAGGCCACATCGACTGAGGCCATGTCAGACTATACTATTCGTGTTTTACCAAATCCATACTTCGAGGCCATATTAAGACTATCGCTTAGGTTTAAGGCGAAGTTGGGTGCTCTGTCAAAATTGAGATTACTTATATATCATCATGGTTATGAGTTCACTATAGATATGATACTACTAGATTATATTTTTTATTATCTTTCTTTGCCTCACCATTGTGCGTGGGTGTACCTTCTAGGCGTATAGGAGCCTGACTGGCGTACAGGCATAGACAATAAAACCTTACGCCCATGTACATCACTACACCTTTGCTCAGTCTTTAGTTGCTACTGTATTCACATGCATAATTGCCATGATCTTGTGATTAGCTATTTGTGGAGTTATATTCTTACTTAGCCCTACTTTATTTACTATGCTTACTCATTTTGCCTATGATGCCTATGATTACCTTGTTTCTAGCATTTATACTATATTCTACATCTAATTTATGATGTGGAATCAAGCACGAGCAGTGGCGTTGATTCTACCAGTTGTTGTCATGATTTCAGGAGATTTGTGGTGATCATTAAGCTTACTTGGATCCTTCCAATCGCCATCTATAACAGTGGCCTATCTTTTTCTTTCATAGACTAGTCTTGTATATTATTTTCATCTTGTGTATGTATGTGTGTGTGTGTATATATATATACATATATTAGTATGACTCGATTGAGATGTATTTGTCTATAGTAGTTCTGTACAGGTGACTTCCAAATTCTGGGAGGGTTTTCTTGTGGTTATATTGTATCTATGTACTATCAGTTCTGCTCTTATTTTGTGATAGTTTGTTGGTTGATTCTCTTTTGGTAATCTTTTGCCTTCACATTCATCACTAGCAATTCTGGGTTATGGGTCGGGTTATCTATTAGTGGGTTATGGTAGGTGTCATCATGACCTATAAAGTCGGATCATGATAGGTTATTATTTTATGTTACATCCCTACATACTTAATACATTCAAATATACTAATATATACTTAATGCCTATATTATTACACAATATTGGAATATGTGACTATCTTTATCCTCGTCCTCGTGGCTAGATCACTAGCTGCTTAGACTTATTGGTAAGTCCTCATGCTCCGAGGATGAAACCTACCATCTTCTAGCTTATGTCATGTTTGAGTATGTTGGAACTATCTTTTATTTTTCTTGAGGGTAAGCTAGGGATATGTCTTAGCCCCCCAACTCTAATATTTAGAAGCATTATTGGACATAATGTATTGGGATCTATGTTATCTAGTACTCCCTATACTCTCTTGTGTTCTGGTTTTATGTCTATATTCTAACTTCTGCTTATGGTTTGCTTCTCATTGCCTATGAATGCTTATGATATGCTAAGAAGGCTAGTTTGAGATTTCTTTGGTGATCTCATTTGTTGTGTCACATCTATGGTCTAGCTTAGTTTGTGACTCATGGAATTTGGAAGGGTTCATTCTTGCAAAGTTCCTCACTCTACAATCCATGATAGGCATATTAGGAAGAGTAACAACACCTTGATTAGCTTTATTAGTCATGGCTTGAGCCAACATGGTAATAGCCAATCCACAACTTTGCATATGTCACTTGCTCCGCTAAAGCATTATGGGCCTCAGCAACCGAAGGAGCTTGGTCCTCATTAGCATTGGCTTCTCTTTACATGGGTGCTATTTAAGAGGAATTCTCAGAAAAATCACAAAGACAATCGTTAGAAATGGAAGTCTTAAGGTATACTACATGACACGATATAGATCATGAAAGAAGTAAAAATTTACTAAAACACCTTACAACCTCCTACTCATAGACTCTACTTGATGTGGCATGTTGGACTCTCTAGGATACTTCAAAACCTTGGGCTCTGATATCATGTTTGTTAAGACCAAGCTAGGCCCTAGGCATGATACAACTATTAAGATTTCTGAGAAAATCTCAACCTAGATTTCTTAATATATCATAAGCATTCATAGGTAATGAAATAAACAATTAACAAGTAGAAGATCAATAGAGAGGTCTAAAGCATAACGTCATAAGAAAAGGAACTAGACAATATAGACTTCATAAATGATTTGTCCAACAATGTCTCTAACATATGGATAGGCGAGGGCTAAGACATATCCCTAGCTCACCCTCAAGGAAAGTTGATTAAAAAAATAGTCTCAGAATATCTCCAACTAGAACAACAAAAGTATAGATATGCTTAGGTTTGCCTCAAAGCATTACGACTCACCAAAAGTCTTCAAATGAACTTTGAACTCTAGCCACAAAAGTGAGGATGAGGGTGGTCACATGTCGCTACATTGTGATTTAATGTAGGCAAAGAGTATGTGATATAGTGTGTAGGCAATGTGAGACATGTCATAAGTTTGTGGTGTAAAGACCAAGTAAATATCACAAAATGAGATGAAATTTAAATAAGAAAACATGTCAATGGTCAATGCACAAACAAGAGTGTATGAAATCATATACCAAGACATAAGTATCATACATATGTGGGATAGAACCCGACAATAAGACCATGTGAGCTATAACAAAGAATCTAATATCTACCCGTACATCGGAGAAAAGGGAGCCTACATGCCAAGGTATGACTCGACACTACTAAGCGAGTATCATAATCATAATGTTGTATGTGTATCTACTATCTATGTTATATTAGCAATGTAATCTTATGGTGACACGTAGTTATAAAACTAGAAGCTTATATAAGGTCCACGTAAGTTGAGCCCCTACCTCAAAGCATCATTTGGTGTAAATTAAAATTTTATAGAATATATATCATGAACTCATAATTATCGTAGGTTCACAAGCTTTTCATATTTCATAGTTCATAGCATTATAAGCTTATCTTATAGGAAGGGTAAAACAAGTTACTCAATCCAGCTCATAAAAGTCCTTATCCATAGAATAGCCCATATCATAAATATAATGTAAGTGTAGGCCTTCCATCATTACAATTCATATCATATTAGGATTTTAGGTTACCTTATTCATAAACTTGCTTGAATACTTGAAGGTTCCATAATCATGCATTGAGTTGAAAATTAAGGTAAAGTATGAGTTCACAATCAACAAGCTAAAATAATGCAGTGGAATGAAATTCATGCATAATTATGTAATTTTTTAGATCAATTGAGTCACATTTAAGAGAACCCACAACAATTCCATAAGCCCTAGAAAGCAAATAGAAGAAATTCCTTATAATTCATGTCATTCATGAAATTTGTGACAATTTCATGCATAATTGAGAAGATATTTATAATATATATCATAATTCATATAATTGAAATCAAGATTATGAAAATCATTAAAACACATTCTTGAATTTGATGAAAAAGGAGAGAATTGGTTGAGCTCCATAGATGAAAGGTGCCCATGTATGAAGACTCACATATCTTAATAAAGAATCTAATAGAATTTGTCTTGGATTATGGGAAAATTACTTGATCTTCAATGCAACTCTTACTTGGAGAAGAAGAAAGCCTTGGGAGTATTTTTAGAGAAAGATTTTGTAATTTGGGAATTGAATGTGAATGAGAGACTTTTGATAGCTAAGGATAGTTCATAGGGTGGAACTTAGACCCTCAAAACCGTCCAAATACATTAACTACTAATTAGAAAAAAGATCCAAATACCCCCTTCTTAATTAATACTCAAATGGACGGACACCCTGTGAAGCGAACCATCACATCTCCTGAAGCGCCCACGACCCGTGCAAGGGGTTGTGGTCAAGGGCCTTAGTCAGGGGACATGGGGATGGTTATCACGGGGCCCACCACGGCTCATGGTGGGTACCACAACCCCTGGATCACTTTGTAGTCCTCACCTCTCAAAGGGTCTTGGAAGGTAGCCCACCATGACCAATGATTCCCCACACGACCCATGAATGGTAGTGGAGAGCACCCAATGGACAAAGTTAGAAATTTCTAGGGAACCTCCTTTAGACCTTGATTTACGACTTTTAAACTTATGGGTCATTACACTTCATAATTATCGACTAATTTGAATTCTAAAATAATTTTTTTCTTAGAGGATGGCATGTAACGAGAAATATATTAATTTCAAAAAGATCAAAAGTTTGATTAAATATGAGTATTTTGGTCCTAAACTTATGTCAGGCGAATTAAGTCTAGATAAATATGAGTATTTTAGTTTACAAATTTTTATTAAATGAATAGCAGAGACAAAGATTAAACTTATAAAATATGAGAGAGAAAGTAAACACCAATTAGATTGAGGGATGTTTTATGCTAAATAAAATACAAAATAAAAAATAAACTAATAGTGTTATCTTTCATCATCTAACTTAAATGTGTGAACTTGTTTAAAGTGGGAACATAGAAGATCTTGTTCACACTACTTACTTATTAAATTCACTTAATTAATGACCTATTTTTTATGATATTAAAAGGAATTTATACAAGTGCGAAATCTTAATATCAATTCTGTTAATACTTAAATTTTTATATATTTATAAATAATTTATATCTTGATATTGATTCAACTAAGAATGAGTTTTTTTATATTTGTAAATAATTTAACTTAAATTTTTTATTTTAATAATAAGTTTTGTCACGATCTAATTTTTCGAGCCGTGATGATACCTACTATATTTCGTTAGTAGGTAAGCCAACTCAAAATCCAAAATTGCTAGTAAAGAGTGTATGGCGAGAAACTGAAGAACAAAACAAAAATAATAACATAAATAGCATAACAGAAGCCAAAAATACATAAATAAAATAGAATACCTCCCAAAACCTGAAAGTCACCGGTATAGAGCCACCAAAAGAGCACAAGATCTAAAATTGGATAAAAAATACAAACACACACACAAAAGGCATGTCTCAAAAAAAAAAAAAAAGAGCCATAAAATATGTAGAAGGAGACAACAATGATCTAGAACACTATGTGCTCACCCTCTCATTCGAATACTGGCTGCTATTGGCTCGAATGTGTGACGGTGGTAACTGGTGCTCAAACCTGCATCATGAAAACAAACAGAGAATGTAGTATGAGCATTAAGAAATAGGTACTTAGTAGGCATCATAGACTAAATGAGTAAGAAAAGTAAATACAATAGAAAATACTAGAATAAAACATAGACAAAGGTCATGAGCAGAAAATAGTAAAGGTATGCACACAAGTATTAGAGAATAAATAAGACCTAAAGTAAATAAATCCATGAGCAGAAAATAGTAAAGGTATGCACACAAGTATAAGAGAATAAATAAGACCTAAAATAAATAAATCCAACTAAGCCTCCATAAGCTCATAAGGTACTTGCGCAGATTAAAGTAAAAACTTGAATGGACCCCATAAGCTCAAGATGTACATAAAAAAAACTAAGACAAAGAATACAAGAATCAGGTAGACCCAAAGTATTTCAGAAAAGTGAATATTTTCGAGTTTTGAATAGGGAAAAGCACAAAGCCAAGACTTTGAACTGCGAATGAGTCTTCCTGTAGTTAATATGTCAATAAAAAATGGACTTTATAAGAGTTAATGCAGAGTCCGAACTTCGAACCACGAATGCCGCTTTCCACAAGTATAATGATGAGATCAAAGGGGGTTGGAATCTATATCCTCGACTCTACATAGAAGGATAAGTAATAAAAAGCACAAAGTATAAAGCCAAAATTTCGAACCACATATGAAACCTCTCTAATAGTGTCATCCCAAGAGTAAAGGATCCAAAGTGAACCACTTCGAATTTTTCATATCCAATGTTATTATAATTCTTCATAAACCACCTTTTTATCCTTTAAGTATCTTAATGTAGCATGACTAGATCATTTTTGCTAAAATGAACCTAGGGGCATGATAGAAAATGCCAAAATAGGGTTATATAAAAATTATAGATGATAAGGCCTTAAAGTTGAGTTACTGCCTAACTAAGGATAATCTCTATCAGACTCAAGTGTGCTATATCAGTGTATAAGACTGCTAAGACGCCAAAAAGAGAACATAATGCCTATTGTCTCTAGAATATTGCAAGTCTATTACAATTACTAGTCTAAGCCTAGATTAAGGCCAAAACATATCCTAAGTAATACAAAATCAAGTACAGATGGGCCACAAGATATGGATGATCAACAATATCAATACAAATACTCGTTGTACCCATATATAGCCTAAGAAAAGGAATTCTAGCAAGAAGAACATACTTTGCTGGTTCCCTGCCCAAATTCGTACAAAGTCACATATATTCACGTATTTAAACTCAATCTAGAAGAACAGAAGTCGTAGCCTACCTGAAGGTTGATCATGTGTGCTACAAATCACTCCGCTAGAGCTTCTTTCTTTCCAATAGCCTCAGAATGATGTCACACCATCAAAAATAGAATCACAATATTATTACGATTGTTTTGACATTAAAATTACAAAATTTGCGGATGGACCAATTTCGGATGCTAAAATGAGAATATGGTATTCGTGTTAGGCATTCCAAAATTAACTCTGTAAAAAGTCCCTAAACAATTCTCTAAACTTGTGTCCCAAAATAAAACACGATTAGGGGCTTGAAATCAGTCCTAAATGTACCATACAAAAAATTTTACAACTCAAGTTTAAGCACAAGTATGGCAATAGTTGTTGACAGCCAATTTTGTTCCTCTTTTCTTCTAATTTATTTTCTTGAGCTTCTTTTACATTTCACTACTATTTTTGTTCATTCCTATTGTTATTATTATTATCCATTAGATATTATTACTACTATTATTCTTATTTTCACTACTTTTAACATAGCATTTTTTATTAGCGTTACCATCTTTTTTAAAATCGATTGTCATTACTTATCTCAAGCTTTATGCTTGCCAAATCAATTATAACTCGACATTTATGTTTAGAATTTATTCCAATTCTAAGAGCTCGGATCGAATCAATATTGATATACCATATTTTAAAATCATTAATGATAAATTTCATAACATTAATATTTTACTTTTTATATTTTTATCATTAATTTTTATTGTATAGCATATATTGTATCGATTATAAGATAGAAACTCGAAAGAATTAATTTGAAGCAGAAAGGAGCCACAAGTCATTCAGCCTATTTGGAATCTATATCAGTACAATAATCTTTCAGCTATTTTTTAGCCCAAACCATAATCAACCCACAAGAGAAATCCAAAGCAGACCAATTTGTTCAACCCATTTCTTTTTAAATTAGCCCAAACATAGCAGCCCAAATAATTTCTAAAAACAACATTACCCCAATGCCTCAAAGGCTCCCGCCCATTGTGGGGTAAGGGGGTCGGATGTATGCAACCTGATCCTTATGTTTAAAAACATAGCGAGATTGTTTTCGGATGACCATAATGAGCGTCGAAAGTTGCATTGACTAACTGTGTACTTCACAATTGAAAGAAGCGCAGACAGTTTAAAGAGTCATTTTGCTTTATTCCATCGTACCCCACTCCAAAAAATAGTGAATCTTTGGCTCCATCCGAGATTGATGGAAAAGCCCAAATAATTTCTAATTTTAAAATTATCTGGTCATTTTAAGTTTCAATTTCTTGGCTTTATCCTTAGCAGTCTCACGCTTCTCTTTCTTCTTCCATTTTCTGAAAAAAAAAAAAAAAACCAACTAGGCTTATCAGCCATTTGGTATTTTTATGCGATATAAAGGTTTTAGCTCATATATTCCCATGTGAAATATGTTTGGATGAGATATTATGCAGAGTTAGTGTTCTGTGCAGATTGCTTATTAAAAGTATTATTCGAATTATGTATTTCTCTCTAACAACTGTAAGCAAACAATAGTCTTAGGCATTCTTTGTAATACAAATATATGTTCTTTTAAGATTCTACCTTATTAGAGTTCTGTATGCAAACTTTTTTCCATGTTTTAAGAAATGGCAGGGGATCACAGTATGATTTGATTCATGACATAGAAATTAATTCCTTTATGGTTTAAACCTAATGAACTTGAGGACTAGTTTGTGCTTAAGTGATATCTATGACTTAGCTTTCTGAGTTTGGTTTAAAAGTGGCCGAACCCAAGGCGGGTATCTCGATTGGCATCACATCTTTCTTTTGTTTTGATATTATACTAGTTGCACGACGTTACTTAGCTCTATATTAATTTTGTTCGACGTTGTGAAAAGTCAAATCATCTTATTATACTAGTTGCACGACGTTACTTAGCTCTATATTAATTTTGTTCGACGTTGTGAAAAGTCAAATCATCTTGTTAATCTCCTCACTCACTTTTTATTTGCATGAACCCTCCGGGAGCAAAAATAAAATCTTGATTCAAGACTCTCGCTAAAAATCAAGTCTCACCCGTGGCGTTATCATCATACTTGAGCACAAAGTCTCATCACAAAGTCTTAGAATGTATCTGGCAGCCAGAGACAAGCAAACTTGCTTGGTTCTCTGATGACAAATTTCACCCTTTTTTTTTCTCCCTCTCTATGACTTATTTTACTTTTTGTATGTTTGATTTTTCTTATTCTGTTAGTTCAGTTTAGGTATGGAAAGATGAATTAGTTTTGTCTCAACCACTTAGTGACTTTACCCTTATTGTTAAATAGTCACTTATTCTCATAATAGTAGCTCTATCTTCGAAAGGCTTTTAAAAAGAATCAACATTTTTCTAAGTTCAAATTGATTTTAAATGTCATGTCTTCAATATGTGCAGATTTCCACAAGCATGAATAAGTTTTTTTAATCTTTAAACGCCTATATTTCGGGGAGAAGTAATGTTGTTTTATAGAAATGATTTTTTTTTCCTAAAGCTTTCGCCATTCTATTTGAAATCCACTTTCAAGTTTTAAAAGTGTGATACTGATTCGGCGTTGAAAATATTTTCCTAAACTAATTTCTTTAACTTTATAATTTCTTGGCACTCTTCATAATCTCTATTAATTAATTTATGTTCGGTCGGTTAACCATTTTTTAATAGATAGCAGAGGACGCCTCATCCCTTTGCTTTAGGATTAATTGAACCTTACGTGGAATCTTATTTAGTAGACCTTAAAATGAAGTTTAACTTTAATTAATTTTAGGTGTCCTAATTCATCATAAATAATTAGGTGGCGACTCCTTAGCCCAGTAATTTAATTTAGGAATCACTAATATGTTGTACACTATTTTGAGTCGATTAAAATGAGGTATAACAACAGTTACATTTCAAATATTATTGTAAAATGAAGTCCCTCCCCTAGCACTTTACGATCACACATCCACATAGACTCAGCAATTTCAAACATTTAGGACTTTAAATCACTAAATTTAGAGCTATATGGAGTGAGATATGTAGGTTTAAAGGTTTGAGTCAAAGTTGAAATGCCCTTGCATACTACCGCAAATGGGAGGCTCAAGTCGCGAACATGACTCACCAACGAAGAAGCCTTTGTGAACGTTAGGTTGGGATCTGTGATTGTGGTGAGTAATCTCCCCCGACCCTCATGACCACGGGCCTAGCCATGCAATCGCAGAGGCCAAACACCCTGGATATTGCGAACGTGACTAAAAGCTTCGTTATCGTGAAGGTTAGCTTTTGCTTGCATGAGCTGATGCATTTCAGCTGATTTTTTAGGCATTCTCAAATCTCCAATAGGTTGCGTAAGGATTCATTTGAAAATCTATGTGCAAATACACTATCGTACTCTGTCAAATTTGATGTTCCAGACTCAAAAATGCAGTCAAAATTCTCATATAATGCCGACTCACAAAAAGCGGGTTCCACTCCCAAGGGTCATTTTCAGCCAAATCTACTAAGGGCTTGAAAATGAGTCCGAAAGTCTCAAGAATCGAACAAAAGTTCGTTTTAGACCAATCTAGATGTTCCATCGCTAATCGCGTTGTCAAAATTTTTATCAGACACATTTTACAAGAAAGTTCACTGAAGTCAAGCTTGGGCCAAATTTCAAAGGCTAAAACGCTAAATGGTTTAAACTGACATCAAAAGTCTCAAAGCTCGAGCCAACCATGCTTCTAGCCTGAAATTGTCATTGGAGCTAATGAAATTGTTAGAATTCCGTCCCGAGACCGTTTATCCTCATTTTTTATTGGAGTCAACTTTTCAAGTAATAAGGGCCTCAAAGCACGAAAAATTATACTAAATCCAATTGAACGATCATACAACTAAATTGTCAGTGTCAATAAGTATTAAATGATTTGACTTCGCTATGAAAAAGCTCTAAACAATGAAAAAAACGATCACACAAAAATGACTTGAAGGGTCATTACAAGTTTTTTATGAATACATGTATTTATAGCTTATAACAAGATCACAAATTTTAAATTTTTTACAGCATATAAAATTATGATATTGATATTGTATTTTTAATAATTGTATTTTTCTTTTTTAAAATTCATGATTTGTCAAATTGCATCATACACACACACATATTCTAGGCACAAGTGCCCGTGCTAGCATGAGCCCAATATTATTCTTTGTCTCAATTTATATGACATTGATAGAGTTTAGAAAGTTAATATAGAATTTAAAGAGCAAATTAAATTTTAATGTAATTTTTATATATTTAAAGTTATTAGTTATTGTGATTTATAATACCTTTTACGTAATTTTAGATTATATATGTTCCTTCATCCCAATTTATGTGACACCGATAAAAATTTAAAACTCGTAATTATTGTAATTTATATTATTTTTATGTCATTTTCAAATAATATATGTTACTCTTCTATCAATATTTATGCGACACTAATTCAAAGATCAATCGAACTTTTCATATGTCTTTTAAATAATTTAAGTTATTAATTATTATAATTTTTAATTTTTTAACGTAATTTTGAAATACTATAAATTGCTCATTTTGTCCCAATATATGTAGCACAAAAAGAATTTCAAGGAATCAATAAGATATTGTTAATTATTAAGATTTTCAATATTTTTATATAGTTTTCGAATTAAATAATACATATTTTCCTTTTTTTAAAATTTTATGCTATATCCATAGATTAATTTTAAGAATCAATCAAGTTTTTCTATGTTTTTTTTTTAAAAATATTTCAAGTTGTCAATAGTCATGATTTATGATTTTTTATGTAATAATTAACCATAAACAAATAACTCAAAACGAAACAATCATACAAAAATTACAAATATATTCTCCAAGTGGTTAAGTAGATATGTCAATCTGCAACCTTCTTGAGCACCTTAACTCCCTCTTATTATATATGATGGTAACATTAATTTTTTTTTAGTTTTATTTTAATTTAATTAGTGTATAATTTTTTCAGAATTATGAGACCCTTTTTAACTATAATCTTCTTAGTTTAAAATTGATATCCTTTAGTTACAACTTTGTTATTTTGAATATCAATAATATTTGTGTATATTTTATAACTGTTTTGAGTAAAAAATTAATAAAAAATGACGAAAAAAACTTTAATTATGGACATTTTAATGAACCTCTTCATATTATGTGACAGAAAAATGATTTACTAGTACACAAATATATATTATAGTTTATTTTAGAGTAAAACTTTTAAATTGTTATTCATGGCCATTCAAAGTTTATTGATATTAATAATATTTATCATATATTTAATAAAATAATTTAAATATAATTTGATTAATATTCTATTAAAAAATAAACTTATCAATAAATATTAGACCCTAAAATTTTTTCATAACTAGTGTATATATATAAATATAAACAAATGGGGTGTAACTTGTAAGTATGCAGTTCCGTGTTGTAGGAAATATGCTTATACTATTTTTGGAAAAATCCACCAACTAGTTTGTCCGTTAATAGTAGGACAAACACCATTTCCCATAAAAACAGAGCAACTTTCTGCTAACGTGAAAGACAGATGTCTGTTAATTGCTGAACCAATAGGAGTTCGACAACACCAAACGTTAAACTTTTCGCCGTTAAAGCTTTCATTATTTGTCCCTCCATCCACTGTCTTCCCAACCAGTCAATTCCACAGGCTGCAGCCGGTTCTAACACTAGTTAAGATCTTAACCATGGTTAAATTTATGAAAGGCCCTCTTCAGTCTTCATCAATTCAGCTCTCTTTCGCTTTCTCTGTCTCCCTCCTCACACCCAAAATTCCTTGAAGATATATAGAGAGAAAGTTGTTGAATCTTGCTATTTCTGGGTTTTTGATTTTGTTGGTCAGTTTGCATGTTTGGATTGTTGAACCAATTTTTGACGACGGACTTCTCGGTGCTGTTCATCTGAAGTTGATTTATGTGAAGGAAGATTACTGTTTTTGTTTTGTTTTATTTTGGATTAATTTGTACTTGAGGTGTTTGGAGAATGAGGGATCTGTGTTGAGAGTATGAGCAAAGAAATGGCTACTTCTGAGAGTTGCCGGAATGCTACCGGCGCCGGAAAAGGTAATTTTTCTGTAATAGAAAGGATTTACCAAGTAATTTTACCATATGAAACTTTCCCGTTTCATTTCTGCGAGGTGGTTGTTATTGTGCCTCAAAATTGTTACTACAGGGCATCAATTCTGTATTTGCTGTAATTTGTTCCATAATTTTGTGAAAATTTCTGTAATTTGTTCTATAATTTGGTGAAACTTTCTGTAATTTATTCAATAATTTGAACTTCCCCATGGTTGTGTTTGAAGTAGATGCTGAGAAAGCGTTGTACACGGAGCTATGGCGTGCATGTGCCGGTCCGCTTGTGACAGTGCCACGTGAACATGAGCTGGTGTTCTATTTCCCACAAGGTCATATTGAACAGGTTTGCGTCTGTATGCCCTTTCTAAATTGAGGTAACGAACTTGATTTCCTGAACGATAATTGTACAATGAATCAACTAGGCTTCATCCAGACTAGTTGGAATTTTCCTTATTCATTTTGAGATGATGTGTTTGAGGTGGAGTAATTTGATGTGTTTGTATGCTAGGTTGAAGCATCAACAAATCAAGCTTCAGACCAGCAGATGCCAGTATATAATCTTCCTTCTAAGATCCTCTGTAGTGTAGTAAATGTCCTGCTGAAGGTAACTTTTTTTGTTGAATACAAAGTCTTGTTGTGTGCCAAACGGTTGTTTGACCTAGCTTCCCTTCAGTTTTTCAAGATGAATGGTAACCTATCAAGGATTCTGCAATGTTGGTGTTTATATTTTGACTTGTGTGTTCACAGGCTGAACCAGATACTGATGAGGTGTATGCACAAGTGACTTTGTTGCCAGAACCAAATGTAAGTTTACAATGTGCCAACCAAGAATTACTTGTTACGTATTTTTTTTTTGAAGTTCCTATGTTCGTTTTGAGACTTCAAAATATTTCTGATCTTTGAATTGGACGTCTAATTTAATGGAACATCCTTGTAGCAAAATGAGAGTGCGGTAACGAAGGAACCGATGCCCTCTCTGCCACCACGATTCCATGTGCACGCTTTCTGTAAGACACTAACAGCCTCTGATACCAGCACTCATGGAGGATTTTCTGTCTTGAGACGGCATGCTGATGAATGCCTCCCACCTCTGGTCAGAAGAATTGCTTCTCAATGTAGTTATGGTACCTGTATTTGGATAATGTAAGTTGCTTATGGTGGTATTTTTGTAATAGGATATGTCTCGGCAGCCTCCGACACAGGAGTTGGTGGCCAAAGATTTACATGCAAATGAGTGGCGCTTCAGGCACATATTTCGGGGTATGATGCTTATTGCATTCTTATTCACCCTGTGTCTTTAAATTTTGTGACATGTACCAGTACCACATTCCTCTTGGGTCAATCTTTGCAGATGTAAAAAATAAATGCACCATTCACAACATTGTCTTTTCATAGATCACAGGCTAATTTAATTTGTATGCTTATATCTTCATCAAATTTTATTCATTTATGCATCATGTGAGTTACACTGTTGTAATATTGTGAGTTGAAGGCAATACATTGTGACTTCGGAAACCTTTTAAAAATTTTAAGCTCATAGTTTGGCATAAATTTGGAGGGATGGGGATGAATCCCTCCCTCTGTTTTAGTGATAAATCAATTGCATGTCATATTGTTTAATTGGTTTTATATCAGTAACTCAAGGAAACAAAACTCCGTTATGATCTCTCAACAATGAGATAGAATCAGTGTGAGGAAGAAACACATTGGATTTCTTGCTGGAGGAAAGGGATGAGTAAAGAAAAATTCCTACTGTAATTCAGAGACTAATATAAAAAATTTTTTTGCTTGTGGTATTAAGGGTATTCTATTGAACTTTTCACCCCCTTCTCTTATTCTTTTTTTGGTTGCATGGGAATTTCTTTTGAGAGTGTTGAGCACTATTGCTTGATGTTAGCGTGGTACTTAACTGCATTAGTTTGTTGTTCTTCCTATGTTCCTGAGTTTTCTATTTCCACGCTATTATCAGGCCAGCCTAGGAGGCACCTTCTGCAAAGTGGTTGGAGTGTCTTTGTAAGTTCGAAAAGGCTTGTTGCAGGGGATGCATTCATATTTCTTAGGTTGGCATGAACATACCGTCTCTTTTTCTGTTCTTTAGTTTTCATTAAATTCTGAAATGTTGGTCACTCTATTGTCAGAGGTGAGAATGGGGAGCTTCGTGTTGGAGTTCGACGTGCCATGAGACATCAGGGTAATGCTCCATCATCAGTGATATCCAGTCATAGCATGCATCTTGGTGTACTTGCTACAGCTTGGCATGCCATTCAGACGAAAACACTGTTCACAGTATATTACAAACCAAGGTAACTGATCCAAAGAACCCGGGGAAAAAAATAGTTTAAGCTTGTTCCACGAATTGAGATCTATATGATGAAAGGGTTTGACTTTGTTACCTATTTATAGCACTGGGATTTCGCTTCTTCACCACTATATCATTATGTATCGTATTCTTCACCACTATATCATTATGTATCGTAGGACGAGCCCTGCTGAGTTTATAGTTCCATATGATAAGTATATGGAGTCTCTGAAAACCAATTACACCATTGGGATGAGGTTTAAAATGAGGTTTGAAGGTGAAGAAGCTCCAGAGCAGAGGTACGTTAGCAGCACTAGAAGGATCATTTTTCTTCTTTAATATTACATGTGGTTCTAGATGGTTTAGACTTTGATATTAATAGAGCATATTTGTGTTGTGCACTTTCAAGTCAAACTTACACTATTTCGGTGACGTTTTGTGTTAAATAAATTGCTTTTCCCAGAACCCCTGATTTTGTTGTTTACTCCAAAATCTTATAGGTTTACTGGAACTATAGTTGGAATTGAAGATGCTGACCCCAAAAGGTGGCCCGAGTCCAAATGGAGATGCCTGAAGGTAGAATCTACTTTCACTTTTTTCCTGGTTGGTTATCTCTCTGCCATATTTAACACTGAAGTATCATTCTTTCTCCTCTAATTTAAGGTTCGATGGGATGAAATTTCTGCTATTCCTAGGCCAGACACAGTTTCACCCTGGAAAGTAGAACCAGCTCTTAGCCCTCCCGCACTTAATCCACTTAGGCAGAAAAGGCCTCGATCAAATGTTCTGCCCTCGTCTCCTGATTCTTCTATTCTTACTAGGGAAGGTATAATAATAACTCGCTCATATATTTGAATTCCATATCCTGCATTGTGTTTTTATCTATGTTTCAAGCTGAGTGTTTGTTATGTACTTTTGGCACTTTTTTAAGGTTCATCCAAACTAACTGTAGACCCTTCACAAGCCAGTGGGTTTTCAAGGGTCTTGCAAGGTCAAGAAATATCGACCTTGAGAGGAAATTTCATTGAAAATAATGAGTTAGACTCTTCTGAAAAGCCAACTGTATGGCCACTGTTACTGGATGACGATAAGGCTAACGTTCATTCTGCATCAGGGAGATGTCTATCAGATAAATGGCTGCCTTCAGGGAGGCGTGAATCATCTTTTACTGATCTTTTATCCGGTTTTGGGGGGCAATCAAGTTCCTCCCATGGGTTCCATTTACCCACCGAGGGACAAACAGCACCTGCTAGCTTGGTTAAACGACAAGCACTGGACAAAGAAAATGATTTCAGCGTACTGGGAAAACAATGGTCACTAGTGTCTTCTGGTCTCTCGCTTAATCTGATGGATTCAGGATTGAAGGGTGCGGATACTCTTTATCAAATGCTGGGAACATCTCGATTCAATGGTTTTAACGAGTATCCAACCCTCCCTGGTCATAGAACTGGCAATCAGCAGAGAAATTGGTTAATGCCCCATTCTGTATTGCCTTATATTCAGATGTCCACTTGTTCTGGAGAAATTATGCCTCAACCCATGGTTTCACCACTGCCCGAAGCCGTGAAACCCAAAGAAGGGAACTGCAAACTATTTGGCATTCCCCTTCTAAGTAAATGTGCCTCGATAGATCATGTCATGTTGCAGAAAAATTCTCCTATTGACTCTACAAATAACATGCATTTTGGTATGCATCCACGTCAATTCCCTATAACTGAATCTGATCAAAGGTCTGAGCAATCAAAGGGATCAAAGCTACCAGATGATAGCATCACATTTAATGATCAGGAAGAACAACTCCAAACGTCTCATCCTGGTACTCGAGATAGAGAGAGCAAAGGCCTTGTTAATTCAACAAGGAGTTGCACCAAGGTTTGCACCTAGTCTTTTGGCTTAGCTCTTGCTTATGACATTCTGTGTAACTTCAATAATTTGGGTTATTTTGATTCAAGGTTCATAAACAGGGTATGGCCCTTGGAAGGTCTGTGGATCTTGCAAAGTTCAACAACTATGAAGAATTGATAGCTGAACTGGATCACCTTTTTGATTTTAATGGTGAGCTCCAGGCTCTGAACAAGAACTGGCTGGTTGTATATACTGATGATGAGGGTGACATGATGCTTGTCGGAGATGATCCGTGGCAGTAAGTGCTCTCCTCATTCTTTGTGATGCATAAAGGATGGAAGATGATTATCTTTCAGTGCTTCCTAAATTTTGCAGTTATCTGGATTCTTATGCTGCTTTGTTACCTGTTGGTCTTTGTGAAACAGAGAATTTTGTGGTATGGTTCGCAAGATTTTTATCTACACAAAAGAAGAGGTTCAACGGATGAACCCTGGGACTCTCAATTCAAAAGACGAGGACAATTCTTCTGTTGCAGAAGGCTCTGATGCTAAAGAAGTGAAGAATCTACGGCTTCCTTCTGATTCCAGTCCTGAAGATTCATAGAGAGGTCCTCCTTAATTGAGGTATTGAAAGTAAAATGCTAAATAAAAAAACATCTCCATTGACTTATTTTCAGCTGTTGCTTTTATTATTTACTACTTCCTCTGATCAATTTATGTGAAAGGTGTTTGACTGGGCACATAATTTAAAGAATGAAAGGAAGACTTATAAAATGTGTGGTGGTCTAAAGTAAGTCATAGATGTTTGCGTGACTATATCATCTCATTATGGGTAAAATGAGAAGTTTATCGTTAAATTGTTATTACTAAATATAGAAAGGTGTCATTCTTTTTGTGATTGGCTAAAAAGGAAGATTGCCACATAAATTGGGACAGGTGTGGGGTGACAGTTGCCCTGCTGCAGTTTCTAGTTAGTTGACAACTTCCAATCTAATTTGACAGGTTTCTAAAAGTCTGTGGAAAAGACTACATCCACCCAGCTGTTGCATTTTGGGGGATTCTGGAAGGTGGCAACCCACATCCAGTCCCTTTTAGCTTCCAGATGGCTAGTCTCCACATTGATACAACTTCTGTGTTTTGTAGGTTCAGCCCCTTTTTGGAGCCAACTTATGGTGACTTATCTATGCACATAATACATGAATTATCAGCCTGGTCATAATCTTGCTTTCGCTTATTTCCCTATGTACATACTAAGTTTTAACAATTTCTCTAGCAGCTCTAGATGTAAATAAGAAGTTGATACAACAGCATACCTTGTCTACTGTTACTTCATGTACCACTGGTAGCCAACTGCTTTGAGTACCCTACCTATATCAGGCTATCAGCAGTAATGGTCATCTGGGTGAACATGTATTGATAGTCATGCAAATTTTGGTCGTATGATTTGAAAAGATGTTGATATTTGGTTATATTACGAACAATTCTTGTTGATCAAGTTACTGCTTCATCCCTTTTGATTAACCATGTTGACACCCACATACGGCCAGCTTCTTCTGCAAACATCGCAGTTATAGATTCTCTCTATTTCTGAATTCGAAAACTTTCCCCAATGCTTTGGTGACATTGTTACCAGAGTACTGGAGGGCTGGAGCTTGGCCTGACAACAAAGAATTGGCTCGGTTGTTGATTAATATGGATGCAGAACACAGCTTATAAATGTGGGGCATTTGTAGCCTGTGGTGACAGTAAACGGGATTGGTACATACAATGTTGAGAACTTATCTCTTGTCTAGCCACTTTTCCTTCAGGATATCTTATGGTGATTTCATTGAAACTTCATAGTGTAGACAGCAAATAGATGTTGCTGAATATAGGTATTATTATCTCTATGCTATTAAACAAGCATATGGTTCATGGATCATGTGCCAGCCACCCGCCCCATGGGATCACGAGTCCAGGCTTCAGCGACCATATGATATGATCCTGAAGACATCTCTGATGGCAAATAGATGTTGCTGGATTCATTATATATAAGAAAAGATAGCACAATAAACTCGCATCATGTGAATGGATTTGTGTCCACCCATCCTTGGGACCGTGAATGGTGTTGCTGAATGTATTATGGCTCACCTTTCCAGAACGATCAAGGACACTGTTGAATAACTTCCATTTGGGGCTTCTATTTAAGCAGTACCGATGCCATTTAAAGCTTTGCTGTTAATCTTTTGTATGGCTTCTGCCTTCATTAATGAATGAACCAATTTACTCCCTCCACTCTTTTCCAGCGTCCGCCCCACCTCCCTCATTGCACGAATACATTGGTGTCTTAAATCTATTAGTAGATTTTATTTGATAAATTGCAACAACTTATGATCGAATACCGTTACACTTTGTTTGGATGGTCGTTATATATTATTCTATAATGTATTGTATTGTACTATATTGTTTCAATGAATACAATGTTTGGATAGATTTTACTATTCTCTGTTATTACATAATATCATTTATCCATAATTTAAATGATAAAATTATAAAAAACTCTAGGGTATGTGGTAAAGCTATCATGAAAGAGATGGGGTAAATGATAAAATAAAATTATTAAATAATAAATAAAACAAAAAATGAGAAGATATTAAAGTAATAAATCAATTGTTATAACGATCGATTTTAAATGATACAATATAATGAATTTTAATTAATAATCAAATCAAACATTATATTTAAACTAACAATACAATGGATAAAATCGTTCAAACAAGGTGTAAATATGTGATTAAGAGTTTCTGTTACTCAAAACTTTGAAAGTGTTTTAAAGCATTCATTATATAAATAAATTTTCTTAAAATATGTTACAATAACTCATAAAACCTCATATATTTCAACTAATGTTGTTATTAGTACTATTATAGAAGAGGGAGTTGTCCAGGCAATCACAGTAAGGTATCAACATGTGAGCTATATGTCAATAAAATTGAAGCTGAGGGTTATTTAGTCATTTTACATATCAACCGAAGCTGAGAATTGATTGCATGAATACTTGGTAAGTGCAGGTGGCTTATATCCCACGGACAAACTCATATAGTGGAAAAATCCTCACCTGATGGTATCAACATGCTAGCTATATGTGAGCTAGCACATGTAGTACTAAAATCCTCACCTTTTCTTTGCCAAGAAGATTAGGGTTCAGTACACGTTGCTTATATCCCAAGAGCCACCACATGTGGTGGAAAAATCGTCACCTCTTCTTTCCGAAAGATCAGTATTTGTAAGTCTGATAGAAGTAATAATTCTCTTCCTCTTCAAAAACTTGTGCCGAGCAATTTCAATTTTCTTTTTGGTAAGCTCAATCGGTGGTTCTTTCTTAAAAAAAAAATGATTTTTCGGCATTCTTCCGTGTTTATCTTGAATTTCGAGATTTTATTGAAATTAATTGGATTCTAGGGTTAGGGGAATATGGATATTTATACAACCTGTTTCATCGGGACGCTATAGTGCTCTATGTTCAGGAAAAAAGATTGAGTTTTGGGCTATGCACATTGTATAAATACTCTCTGATTGCACTGAATTTCGTGGGCATAAAGGTTTAGGATTTTTGAATGTTTTGTTTTGTGTGTGTTCTGGGCGTCATTGTTGTGGGTGATTTTTATCTTTCTTGATTTCCCTATGCTGATTTGTTTAATTTTCATATTTGAGCAGAATTGAAATTAAGGCTAAATTGCAGTCATTCGAATTCAAATGCTTGGGTGGTTAATTGATTGTGATATTTTTGTTCTGAAGTATTCATCCATCACGAAGTCTCTTTCGGGCTTGATTTGATAGGGGTTTTGTGAAATCGTTCACAAAAGTGAGAGGATTATACATCTATGAAAAGAGGGTTCTTCGGGTCCCCAACGAGCCAACAAAATCGCTATAATCCATACTTTTCCATTCTTGCACTTCCATAAACATACATTAGTGAAAAATAAGAGGACTACTTTCAGGTGTTGGCTGTTTAAATATTCCAGCAATGGTGTGAAAGATCAAACTTGTACTCCTGGTTAAATTCAATGGGTTTAGATGCCATGAGTAAGCTAAGAACATATGAGTAGAAAATAATATATTGGGGTCTTTATGCAGCAACAATATACTTTGTTACAAGAGATTATGAATTGCTACCATTAGTTGAGTTGATGAAATAATGTGAACTTAGGATATTCTGTTTTTCTTTACTGTATGGAAGGACAAAACTATTAACCTGCAGAGTTGTATGAAAAAGGGACCTCAAGAAATATGCCAACCAATTTCTTGGTCGCCCTACCCATTATCTTGGTGAAAATTCCTCCCGGCAATGATAGTTTTCTGTGATACAAGAGACAATCCATCTATCTATTTATATATAAATTTGAATCTAAACATGCTGATGTCGCATGCTTTATTAATCACGATTGCTGTTTATCTTTTTTGTTCTTTTAATGGGGTAGGTGAAGGAAAATGGAGGGGATTACAATATGGGGAATCGAATCTTAACCAATAAGATGAGAGTTTAGGTGGTCAACCAATTGAGCTACTAAGATTCCCGACGATCACTATTTATCTATTTTCTTAGAATTTTGATTTATTCCTCCCATTTTCTGTTCAAAATCTTTTAAAAAATGTATTCACTTTATTATCATTTATTTACATTTAACTATTTATTTCTTTTTCAATTGAAATTGTGTAACAGCTTAGTACATAATGGTGATTACGTGTGCATCATAACACAATTTCTCCAATTAAACTGTTGCTTCAAACCACGTGATAGCCGTTTCTCTTGATGCTTAATCACCGTATACTTAAGCGTCCGTTTGACTTAACTGAAAAAAAAATCTTTATTTATCTGAAAAATAAGCAATTATATTTTTGAATAAAAATGTTGTACCTAAAAGAAATTGTTGATATGTTTGGCACATAAGTGCTCTTAGAGTCCGTTTGGCTTAACTGGAAAAAATAGTTTTTTTAAAAAGTATTTCTAATGTACTTTTGAAAATGCTGAAATTTATTTGAAAATAAGCAGTTATGTGTTTGGATAAAAGTATTGTAGCTGAAAAAAAGTTATTGATGTGTTTGGCGTATAAGTGCTGTTAAACACGTTTTTATATAAAAATGTCTAGAATACCCTTCAATTTGTTAACATTATTAAAACTGATTACTTTAAAAAAATATTTGCCTAAAAATATAAAATAAAGTAAAATAAATTTATATTTTGATTCAATATCAATTTATTATTTAAGTAAATTTTATATACGTAATTTATTTTTAATTTTTAAAGTATATAATTTGGATTGATCACATGAAAATTTTAAGATGTTTTTTTCTTCATGGTTGAAATTGAAACATGATTGAGATATTCAATTGCTAAAATATACCAATTATTTCAATTTTCTCTTGTCCTCTCAAGAAACTTCCAACATTTAACCAACAAATAATGCTTATTCTTTCTAATGGCATGCACAACACTTCTTATTTCACATAAAGAATATAAGATATTTTTAATTACATTGATGAATAATAGTATTTATTTATTATTCACATATTTCTCTTACTATCATAAATTATTTATTAAAAAAATAGTGAAAGAAGGACAATATATCTAAATAAACATACATTCATATTCCAATATTATAAGATTTGATGCAAATAAAAGTGTTTAACTAAATGAGAAGAGCAGAGGTGAGAAGAGCACTGCTAGGCGGTGGTTCCGAAGAGCATAAAATCGCTGGGCTGTGATTTGAATAGAATGAGAAAGGAGAGAATAGTTAGAATTACTTTAGTTAAGGATATTTTTGGGAATATGAAAAATATTTAAGGTAAATAAGTAATTTTTTTGGTCAAATTATAACAACTTTTAAGCTAAAAAATAAAAAGTTGGGGGGCGGGAGTGCTGCTTTTAACTTTTGAGTTATTTTAAGAAAATTTTAATTTTTTTAAAGTTGTTTTGAAAATTGCCAAACACTTTTATTAGCTAAAAAGAACTTAAAAGCAGGTTTGACCAGCTTTTACGCTAAGCCAAACGGGGTTTTAAGTACTTTTTTAATTAAAAATGTCTGA
The DNA here is from genome assembly GCA_011800125.2 of Solanum clarkiae. Classification (NCBI taxonomy): domain Eukaryota; kingdom Viridiplantae; phylum Streptophyta; class Magnoliopsida; order Solanales; family Solanaceae; genus Solanum; species Solanum clarkiae. The sequence goes on along the minus strand of JAABOM020000012.1, from coordinate 16,519,240 downwards.
AATGCCCTTCAGGCTGTTAACATTATAAAAACTGATTACTCTAAGATTTTTATGTTTTAAAAAATAAAATAAATTTATATTTTGATTCTATATCAATATAAACTTATAATTTAAGTAAATTTTACATACACAATTTATTTTTAATTTTTAAAATATATAATTTGGATAGATCACGTGAAACTTTAAGATGCCTCTTTTTTAACGATCGAAATCAAAACATGATTGAGATATTCAATTGCCAAAATATACCAATTATTCCAATTTTCTTTTGTCCTCTCAAGAAACTTCCAACATTTAACCAATCAATAATGCTTATTCTTTCTAATGACATGCACGTCACTTCTTATTTCATATAAAGAATTTAAGTTTTTTTTCATGAATAATAATATTTATTTATTACTCACGTATTTTCTTACTATCATAAATTATTTATTAAAAAAATAGTGAAAGAAGGACAATATATATAAATAAACATATATTCATATTCGAATATTATAAGATTTGATACAAATAAAAGTGTTTAAATAGGTAAGGATATTTTTTAGAATATGAAAAAAATATTTAGGGTATATAAGTAATTTTTTTGGTCAAGCTATAACAACTTTTAAGTAAAAAATAAAAAGTTGGGTGTGTGTGTGCGCGCGCGAGCGCGTGCTTTTAACTTATTTTAAGCAAATTTTAACTTTTTAAAGCTGTTTTAAAAATTGCCACACACTTTTATAAACTAAAAAAAAGCTTAAAAGCAGATTTCACCAGCTTTTAAGCTAAGCCTAACAAGCTCTAATTCATCAATTCATTTCTCTATTTATTCATACCTTCTTTGTAATGATCCTGAAGGTCATCTTTTACTTTTTCGATAAAATTACCATTTTGCTCCTCTTGACAGTAGCCTCAAGTCATGTTTGATTGATTTTAAAAGTTGGTTTTCGAGAACTTTTGTAAAAGTTGAGATTTTTGCTAAATATTAGATTTTTGAGGTTCGAATTGCCTAATTTTGGAGTTTTGAGTGTTTTGAAAATTCAAGCCTCAGAATGAAATTTCATTGATTTCATTAGTTTCGAAATGCGTAAATTGGCCTAAGAGAGTTTTCGGAATCAGATTAGGAATTGTTACGTGAATTTTAGGCTTGGAGTTGGAAATTGGTTATAGTTGGAATTTGGTTTGACTTTGATCAATGTTTTGAGTTTTGGTGCTCAAATCGGCTTTCTGATGGTTCCAATGGTCTGGAGAGGTGAGTTTAGTGCTAAAAACAGCCTTGCCTTAATTTTTGAGTATCCAGTGTCATTTTGATGTTTGTAGTGACCTAAGTTAGATTTAAGGCGCTTAATCAGATTTTAGGTCAAGGAGGCATCAAATTCGATTTTTGACTATTCTATTGAGTTTGAAATGTCGAATTCAATAAGGTTGCATGAATGGTTTGTGTGTACGGGGTTCCAAACGAATCCCGAATCTTTGAAATTATTGAGAAAATTTTTCTCTGATCTGGTGTGCAGGCCTCGTTAGCATGATTTGCGGGTGTCACTATAGCGACATCAGAAAGAGGTTTAGACTCCTGGTTACACATTTTGCTCATTTCCTCCATTCTTATATTTTGAGAGTTGGCTCAGATGATTTTTGCATGAATTTTATTAGGCTTTTCATTGAAAAAGGTACTTTCTACTCCCTTTATCATTCAAATTTGGAGTTTTCAATTGAGAAAATTGGAAAATTTTCGTGAATATGAGTGTTCATGAAATTGATGAGCTGATTTCAACTCCACTTTTGAATTGGTTTTCACTACTGATTTCTTGATCATGAGAGGAACATTTTCATCTAAAAGTTTTCAGATTTTGATATTGATTTTCGGTACTGAACTTTTGGATGATTTTGCCCTTTTCCCCGAATTACTTGATTTTAATATTGTTCTTCTTGGATTGTGAATGTGAATTCATTTTCTAATAGATTGTGGTGCTTTGGATACGATTTAGAAGGGAAATACACTTTCTGTAATTATTCGACCTAGGGGCCTAGTCGTCACACGATGAATAATGTGGCAACTCTCGAGGGAGGATGATACTTCTGTATGCTCTAGGCTTACATAACACTTACTAACATACGAAGAATTTAACACGTGACATATTAATCATAATTAAGTAATGAATTTAAAATAGTTAAAGGTATAGGATTTTGTTCTAAAGGTTGTTTAGTTGATTTCTAGCTCAAGTTTTTCGTTTAAGTACCTTGCAAATAATTTAAACTACTATCTCGCGAGATACTTATATATTGCTTATACTGTTGTAGCACCCAGAAAAGTATTACCAATGTTAAAATACAAGGACATAAAATTTACTAGTTTCCATTTCATACAATCATCTTAACATAATTGGTATTTTAATATAGAAACAAGCTCACCGGCTTCAATTTAACTAAACAAGCCAAAACTTAAAGATTACAAACCATGATTCCATAATTTACACTAGCCTTTCACATTTATACATACATATGCATATGAGAATCATGTACATGTAATGACTCTAATATAGTACAACGTCGTTGGACCTTGAGAAATCTCGTTTTAGGCGAAGATTTGGATCAAGTGTGTCTCAAGAGAGAGCACACGGCCAGTGTGGGGTCACACGAGCCATGTGGCCTCAAGTGAGACAACACTTGGCCTCAAATCTTGAATGTTGGCCTTGGGGTGGTGTTGCAAACTAAGGCACACCTCACTGGCACATCACACAAGTTGTGTGACCCTTCACGGATCGTGTGGAGGAGCCGTGGGGTGGCTAAAGCTTGAAAACCCCAGCATAGGGGCTAACTGAGACCACATGCCCGTCACACTGGTCGTATGGCATGGGATGACTCGTGAGGCCTCCCGTGGAGCCTTCGGAGTGAAAATATTCTAAGTATAGGGACATCGTCTCGTAAATTTTTCACGAAATTTTCTTAAGGTTGGGGACACGGGAGCACAACATGGACGTGTGGCTTCACATGGCTCGTGAAGGGTGTCCGTTTTGTGGACTCATGCGAAAAATTCTAAACATTGGTTCAAGGTCGAAATTTTCAGAAAATTTGCTAAGTGTCATTTCACGGGCACTCCACGGACCGTAGAGTGCCACACGGGCCGTTTTCTCTCAAGTCAGAAACTTTGGATAAATTTTTTCTCTGATTCATTAATGGCAATTTCATAAATTCAGTTATTTCTATTGGTCTTTTGGGGATTCCTATGCTATCCTATGGTCATCTAAAGACCTAAACCCTATTTCAAACATTCAAATTACCTTTTATAGTGCAAACTCTCTAAAAAATCTTTACACAAGAGGACTCTTGGATATTTCAACTTGGGGGCTAAGGAACTCAACTTTTCTTCACAATTCTTTAGGGTTTCTTCATCTTAGTAAAGGTAAGTGAGTTTGCTCCTTGATTACCTTTCAATCAAGGAGACCCAAACTATTTTCAAGCAATTTCATGAATTTTTAGTTCACTCTAATTCGGGGTTTTGAGTATCATGATTCCTAGAATTCTATCGATGCATGAGTAGTGTTTATTTGATGATTTAAAGGTGATTTAAAATATTATATGAGGTTTTACATTGGATTTATGGGATTATAAGAATGCATTTCCCCTTTACAGCTTGTTTATGCATGGGTGATTATACTATGATTTTAAATGTAGGTTTAATTATGTATTCACTTGAGTTTCATATTATATTATTGATTTTATATGAATCTCAATTACCATGTTTTTCCTCACCTCATACATGACATTTGCATTCATGGCATTGGACTATTTATGGAAATTATGTTATAGGTTAAACTCAATTTTGTTATATGATATGATTTTGATAAGATATGGGTTATGACAAGATGTGATCACATATATATCTATTATTATGACTTTTGGAGCATTTTGGGTGCTTGACCCATTTTGTATATGAATGGGCTATTCCTATGCATGAGTATATTGACTATGAATTTATGTTTTGGCCTTTAAGCCTAAGAATGCATTGAAACGGTTTGTAAATGACTATTGTCTCTTGAAAGCATGTATAATTACATATATTATAAGTATTCTTGTGAGATGATGACTTAGCACCGATGGAGTAAGTGTTCCTCTCTCTTTCCTCGAGCTATGTGCCTAGCATAGGTTTCCTTTCAGAAATGGGAGACCTGTAAAGAAAGATGCCTCTGAAATGGGGTCGCCTATAAGGATAAGAAATGATATGATATGCTATGTTTCAATATGAAAATACTATCTGAAATGGGAGACTTGTAAGGAAGGTTGCTTCATACGAAATGGGAGACCCGTAAGGTGAAGCATGGTTTATCCTTGGCAAGTAAACCACATCTTTATCGATGAGGGGTAATCATCGGTATTCCAAGTAATAGCTCACTTGGTCTTACATATGTCGGTTGAGGTCTCATCCCTATTATGTATATGAGTATCATTTGTACCTCATGCATCATTGATTTCATGGCATTTTGTTATACTACACTTCTTATTATATATCTCTTTCTATGATATGTGCCCTTATCTTCTAACCTTGATGTGCAGGATTCAGTAAGTTCATGCATTGCATCCCGCATACTTAGTACATTCAAACATACTAACATATACTCTTGCCTACATGATTTCACCTTGTAGGGACCGAGAACTTTGATCATCCACCATTCGGCACTTAGCTCGGATTCCAAGTTTACTTGTAAGTGGTGAGTCCTATATTCCAAGGACGATCCACCATCTATCTAGCTATGTTACTTTCGTTTCTTTATGTATTGGGGGTGACTACGAGAAAATGTCTTGGCCCACCCATCTATGTAAAGGCATTGTTGGACACCTTGTAAACCTCCTTACGTTCTATGCTATGTGTTGTGACTTAAGTTTATGTTATGGGTTGTTTACCTTGTCTATCGATATGTGAGTTGGTTATGAATCTTATGGTTGGCTTTATTTTATGATGGAAGATCCTAAGTCCCAAATTACCCCATAGAGTGAGTCTTATTTTCCCTCCCCGTAGAATAAATATGTTTACTTTGTGTACGCTTTTGAACTGGTGATGCGAGTTTTGGTATCTTAAGGCTTATTTGGGGACTCTCGAGTTCCCATTCACTGTGTCACTTCTAGGCCCTAGGTCCGGATCATGACAAAGATGGTATCAGAGCCCTAGGTTTGTAAATGATCCCCGGAGTCCAACGTGCCGCTTCAAGTAAAGTCCTATTTACGGGCATGAAATGCACCATGCCTATAAGTGGGAGGCTATAATGACATTTTAGGAATTGTCTTACTTCTTCATGTCTTATGTCGTGCTGTTAATAGTTAGTTTATCTCTTGACCTTGGTGGTATCTTTGTTTTAGAAGATGCTTCGTGGTAGACCTGCTAGACTAGCCCCGGCTAATGAGGCTGAAGCACCTCAAAGGCCTATGGATGAGCCTATCTCTAATAGTGAATTCCGTACGGCTTTTGCCATGCTTGCCTAATTGGTGACTACTCAGACTAGGCAGGCCAACCTTTCTAGGGATCCCACTCTGGCTTCTAGAGTGAGGGATTTCACCCGAATGAACCCTTCAGAGTTCTTTGGGTCTAAAGTGATGAGGATGCTCAGGAGTTCATTGATGAGCTCACCAAGGTTTTGAATGACATGGATGTCACTTTGGACTAGAAAGCTGAACTAGCTGCCTATCAGTTGAAGGATGTGGCCCAGGTGTGGTACACTTAGTGGTCTATGGAAAGGGTTTGTGGTGATGCAGTTAATTGGAAGGAGTTCAAGTTTGCTTTCATGGATCGTTTCTTCCCACTTGAGCTTAGGGAAGCCAAGATGACCGAGTTTATCAACCTCAGGCGGGGTAATATGAATGTGAGGGATTATGCCCTCAAGTTTCCTAAGCTCTCCAAGTATGCTCCAACACAGCTCTCCAAGTATGCTCCAACACTTGTGGCTGATCCTGGTGCAAGAATGCACAAATTCATTTTCGGTATCTTTGACTTGCTTGTACAAAAATGTCGTACAACCATGCTTAATCGGGATATGGACATCTTTCAACTTATGGTTTGTGTCGAACAGATCGAAGGGGAGAAACTCAAAGGGAGGAAAATGCATGATCCTAAGAGGGCCTGTTTTGATGGTGGTTTCTCTGGCTCTTGGGTTGTGGTTTTGGTTGCTTCCAACAGGGCCAAGGTTCAGGTGCTTAGGTTGCTAATGCTAGGGTACCTCCTCCCAGGGCACCGGTTGGTGGTGGATAGGGATACCCTTTGTGTGATAAATGTGGGAAGCACCACACAAGTGATTGTTAGAGAATCTCAGGTACTTGTTTCGGGTGTGGTGATAAGAATCACAAGATTGCTAATTGTCGCAAGAATCCTCAGAAGGGTTAAGGCCGGGTGGCTCTAGGTGAACAAGGTCATCCAAGAGTTCCTCAAGGTGTTGCTCCGAGGAATAATAAATTCTACGCTTTTCATGCACCTCAGGAGGTTGGGGAGGCTCCGGATGTTGTGACTGGTATGTTAAAAGTCTTTGATTTGATGTTGATGCTTTGCTTGATCTGGGTGCAAACTTGTCTTTTGTGACTCCTCTATTGGCTGTAAAGTTTGGTATGAGTCCAAAAATTTTGAAGGATCCTTACTCAGCTTATACTCCTGTGGGTGAATATGTAGTTGCACACAGGGTCTATTGTGGTTATCTTGTTTCTGTTGCTTAAGGTTTTCCCGTGTGATCTTATGGAACTTGAAATGTATTATTTTGATATAATTCTTAGGACGGATTGGTTGTATGCATCATATGCCTCTATAGATTGTAGAATCCAAAATGTAAAGTTCCTACCTCCCGATGAGCCTGTTCTTGAATGGAAAGATAGTGACTCCGCTATTAAAGGTCGATTTATTTCCCACCTCAAGGCTAAAAAGATGATCTCCAAGGGGTGTGCATATCACATAGTGAGGGTTAAGGATATGGAGCTCGAATTGCCTACTCTTGAGTTCGTTCCGATGGTGAAAGAGTTTCTGGATGTGTTTCCCGAAGACTTACCTAGTATTCCTCCCGAAAGGGAAGTAGACTTTGGCATAGATCTTCTTTCGGATACTCAACCTATCTCTATTCCTCCCTATCCTATGGCACCGATCGAGTTGAAAGAATTAAAGGATCAGTTGAAAGATTTGTTAGAGAAGGGTTTCATCGGGCCATGTATATCTCCATGGTGGGGTGCTTCGATGTTATTTGTAAGGAAGAAAGATGGATATCTTCGGAGGTGTATTATTTATAGGAAATTGAATAAAGTGATTATTAAAAATAAATATCCATTGCCTAGGATCATTGACTTATTTGACCAACTTCAAGGGGCTACTCACTTTTCAAAGATTGACCTCCGTTCTAGGTATCATCAGTTAAAGGTTAGAGAATGTGATATTCCCAAGACAGTCTTTCGGACAAGGTATGGGCACTTTGAGTTTGTGGTAATGTCGTTTTGCCTAACTAATGCTCCGGCCGTGTTTATGGATCTTATGAATCGGTTGTTCAAGCCATTCCTTGATAGTTTTGTGGTTGTTTTCATTAACGATATTCTCATCTATTCCTGGAGTGAGCGGGAGCATATGGATCATTTGAGGTCGATTTTGCAAACTTGAGAGAGAAGAAGTTGTATGCCAAATTTAGCAAATGTGAGTTTTGGTTGGGTAAGGTTGCTTTTCTGGGTCATGTGGTGTCTGGTGATGGTGTAAAAGTGGATCCAAAGAAAACCGAGGCGGTAAAGAATCGGCCTAGACCATTGACTCCTTTGGATATTCGAAGTTTCCTTGGGTTAGCGGGTTATTACAGAAGATTCTTTGAGGGTTTCTCATCTATTGCATCTCCATCGACTAAGTTGACCCAAAAGAAGGCTAAGTTTGTATGGTCAGATTAGTGTGAGAAGAGTTTCTAAACTTTGAAGAAACGACTTACATCGACTCCGATTTTGACTCTACCAAATGGTTTGGATATGTTTGTGGTGTATTATGATGCCTCTAGAATTGGGTTGGGTTGTGTACTTATGCAACATGGTAATCACTTATGCATCAAGGCAATTGAAGGTGCATGAGTATAATTATACAACTCATGACCTTGAGTTAGCAGTGGTGGTTTTTGCTTTCAAAATTTGGAGACACTATTTGTATGGGGTGCATGTTGATATCGTCACGATCATAAGAGCTTACAATATGTGTTCACTCAAAGAGACCGTAACTTGAGACAAAGCAGATGGTTGGAACTAGTAAAGGATTACGACATGAGTGTTCTATATCACCTGGGCAAAGCAAATATGGTAGCTAATGCTCTTAGTAGGCTCTCTATGGGAAGTGTGGCTCATGTTTAAGAGGGGAAGAAGGAGTTGGCAAGGGATGTTCATCATTTGGTTAGATTGGGTGTTAGGGTGGCCGATTCAAATGATGGTGGTATACATGTTCAAAATGGGGCCGAATCCTCTGTGATTGTTGATGTGAAAGCTAAGAAAGATTTAGATCCATCCTTGGTTTAATTGAAGAAATTGGTTGCCGAAAAGAATATTGAAGTTTTCTCCAAAGGGGGAGATGGTGTGCTTCGGTATCAAGATCGGTTATGTGTTCAGGATATGGATGACCTTAAGAAGGTAATCATGAGTGGAGCCCATGACTCTCATTATTCTATTCACCCGGGGGATACTAAGATATATCGAGATTTGAAGAAAGTATATTGGTGGCATGGAATGAAGAGGGACATAGCTAAGTTTGTATCCGAATGCCCAAATTGTCAACAAGTTAGAGTGGAGCATCAAAGGCCCGACAGGCTGGCTCAAGATATTGAGATCCCTACTTGAAAGTAGGAAGATATAAATATGGACTTTGTGGTTGGGTTGCCTCAGACTCAAAAACAGTTTGATTCTATTTGGGTCTTACTGGTTAAGGCTACTTTAGTGTTGAAGACTATACAAAGTTGTACATTCGGGAGTTATGAAGGTTGAAGGTTGCATAGTGTGCCTAGGTCCATCATATCAGATCGGGGTACCCAATCTACTTCTCACTTTTGGAGGTTGTTTCAAAAGGGACTTGGTATTAAGGTCAAGTGGAGCACTGCCTTTTATCCCCAAACCAATGTGCAAGCCAAAAGGACAATTCAAACTTTAAAGGATATGTGGAGGGCTTGTGTGTTAGAGTTCAAGGGTAATTGGGATGACCATCTTCCGCTTATCGAGTTCGCTTATAATGATAGCTTCCATGCTAGCATTGATATGACACCATTTGAGGCATTTTATGGTAGGAGGTGTAGATCTCCGGTAGGGTGGTTTGTGCTAGGAAGGGGGCGGAAGATACTTTATTATATATAATAAACTCACGAAAATATCTGAGGGAGGAGGCTTTGATTGGCTCGAACTTAGTGATGGAGGTTATGGAGAAAGTGAGTTTGATTAGGGAGAGGTTGAAGTCGGCCCAAAGTCGCCAAAAATCCTATTCAAATGTCAGAAAGAGGGATCTTGAATTCCAAGTTGGAGATTGGGTGTTTGTGGAAGTCTCACCTCTGAAGGGAGTGATCCGTTTTGGTAAAAAAAGGAAGCTAAGTACCCGGTATGTGGGCCCTTACGAAGTTATTAAGTGAATTGGGAATGTGGCGTATAAGGTAGAGTTACCGCCGTATTTGAGTTCTATTCACCCGGTCTTCTATGTGTCCATATTGAGAAAGATAGTTGGTGATCCTAGTACTATTGTGCCTTTGGAGGGCATTAAGGTTGAGGAGAACTTGTCTTATGAGGAAGTGCCGGTGGAGATTTTGGATAGACAAGTGAAATGACTTCGTAACAAGGATGTGGCTTCGGTATAAGTGCTTTGGAGGAACCAACATGTTGAGAGTGCTACATGGGAGGCGGAGTTGGACATGATGAAGCGATATCCCCATCTTTTCCAATCTACTCAAGCCTAAGGTATTAGGTTCTTCTTTTTCTCGTTGGCCCCAATTCTTTCCTTTTTGGGTCTCATGGTATTACATGCTTACATGTGCATTAAAAATGATTTTATGATGTTTTGAATGATTTTATTTCGTTTTGACATAAGATTTAATCGCTTAGTGATTTGCAAATGATGAACTATGCATGGTACCTTATGTTTGAAAGTTTCATTTTCTAACTCAAGCTTTTTAAGCCTTGTTCTTGCACATTCGAGGATGAATGTTCCCAAGGGGGAGATGATGTAATGACCCGAATGTCATAAGACGTCGTAAGACCTTGAGAAATCTCGTTTTGGGCGAAGATTTGGACCAAGTGTGTCTTAAGAGAGAGCACACGGCCAGTGTGGGGTCACACAAGCCATGTGGTCTCAAGTAAGACCACACTTGGCCTCAAATCTTGAATGTTGGCCTTGGGGTTGTGTTGCAAGCTAAGGCAAACCTCACTAGCACACCACCCGAGCCGTATGACCCTTTATTGATCGTGTGGAGGAGCTATGGGGCGGATTAAGCTTGAAAACCCCACCATTGGGACTAAGTGAGACCACATGCCCAGTCAGACAGGTCGTGTGGCATGGGACGGCTCGTGAGGCCTCCTGTGGAGCCTTCAGAGTGAAAATATTCTAAGTATGGGGACTCCATCTCGTAACGTTTTCATGAAAGTTTCCTAAGGTTGGGGAGATGGGAGCACCACACGGACCGTGTGGCTTCACATAACTCGTGAAGGGTGTCCGTTTGGTGGACTTGTGCGAAAATTTCTAAATGTTGGTTCGAGATTGAAATTTCCAAAAACATTTCTAAGTGTCATTTCATGGGCACTCCACATGGACCGTGGAGTGCCACAAGGACCGTTTGCTCTCAAGTCAGACAACTTCAGGTAAATTTTTCCTCCGATTCATTAATGACAATTTCATAAATTTGATTGTTTCTATTGGTCTTTTGGGGATTCCTATGCCATCGTATGGTCATCTAAAGACCTAAAACCTATTTCAAACATTCAAATCACCTTTCATATGTCAAACTTTCTCAAAAAGCTTTACACAAGAGGGCATTTGGAGATTTCAACTTGGGGACTAAGGAACTCAACTCTTCATCAAAATTCTTTGGGGTTTCTTCATCTTAGTGAAAATATGTAGGCTTGATCCTTGATTACCTTTCAATCAAGGAGACAACTATTTTCAAGCAATTTCATGAATTTTTAGTTCACTTTAGTTCGGGTTTTAAGTATCATGATTCCAAGAATTCTATCGATGCATGAGTAGTGTTTAGTTGATGATTTTAAGGTGATTTTAACTTATTATATGAGGTTTTACATTGAATTTATGGGATTATAAGTATGCATGTCCCCTTGTTTATGCATGGCTGATTATACTATGATTTTAAATATGAGTTTAATTATGTTTTCACTTGAATTTCATATTTTATTATTGATTTTAAATTTAATCTCAATTACCCATGTTTTTCCTCACCTCATACATGACATTTACATTCGTGGCATTGGACTATTTATGGAAATTATGTTATGGGTTAAACCCAATTTTATTTTATGATATGATTTTGATAAGATATGGATTATTACAAGACGTGATCACATATATTTCTAAGATTATGGATCTTGGGGCATTTTGGGTGCTTGCACCATTTTGTATATGAATGGGCTATTCCTATGCATGAGTACATTGACTATGAAATTATGTTTTGGCCTCAAGCCTAAGAATGCATTGAAACGGTTTGAAAATGACTATTGTCTCTTGAAAGCATGTATAATTACATATATTGTATGTATTCTTGTGGGATGACGACTTAGCACTGATGGAATGAGGGTTCTTCTCTCTTTCCTCGAACTATGTGCCTAGCATATGTTTCCTTTCCAAAATGGGAGACCCGTAAGGAAAGATGCCTCCGAAATGGAGTTGCCCGTAAGAAGAAGAAATGGTAGGATATGCTATGTTTTGATATGAAAATCCTATCCGAAATGGGAGATCCTTATGGAAGGTTTCTTCATACGAAATGGGAGGTCCATAAGGTGAAGTATGGTTTACGCTTGGCAAGTAAACTGCCTCTTTACCAATGAGGGGTAATCATCAGGATTCCAAGTGATAGCTCGCTTGTCTTACATATGTGGTTTGAGGTCTCATCCCCACTATGTATATGAGTATCATTTGCACCTCATGCATCATTGATTTCATGACATCTTGTTATACTGCACTTCTTGTTATATATCTCCTTCTATGATATGTGCCTTTGTCATCTAACCTTGACGTGCAGGTTTTGGAAAGTTCATGCATTTCATCCCACATACTTAGTACATTCAAACATATTAACACATACTCTTGCCTACATGATTTCACCATGTTGGTACCAAGGACTTTGATCATCCACCATTCAACACTTAGCTTGGATTCCAAGTTTACTTGTAAGTGGTGAGTCCTATATTCTAAGAACGATCCACCATACATCTACCTATGTTACTTTCATTTCTTTATGTATTGAGGGTGACTTCGAGGAAACGTCTAGGCCCACCCATCTATGTAAAGGCATTGTTGGACACCTTGCAAACCTCCTTACGTTCTATGCTATGTGTTGTGACTTTAGTTTATGTTATGGGTTGTTTACCTTGTCTATCGTTATGTGAGTTAGTTATGAATCTTGTCGTTGGCTTTATGTTGTGATTGAAGATCCTAAGTCCCGAATTACCTCATAGAGTGAGTCCTATTTTCCCACCCTGTAGAATAATATTTTTGCTTTGTGTATGCTTCCGAATCGATGATGTGAGTTTTGGTATCTTGAGGCTTGTTTGGGAACTCTTGAGTTCCCATTCACCGTATCACATCTAGGTACAGGGTCCGGTTCGTGACAGTTATGTCCCAAAACTACTACAATACATATGTCTAGATGAAAATGTGATCCTCTGCATAGCTCCCAAAATTTATCTTCAATGGCCATCCTCAAGCATCATCTCGGGTATTCTCTACGATAGAAACAACTATTACTAAGAATGAAACTTAGTGTTGTAAAAGATAAAAACTGAAGCCATCAGATTCCTCAATTTATCTTTCTTAAATCAAATGACAACACAATTAGAATACAATAAATAGACCAAGTCAACAAATATGTCAATAGTATCAAGTAGGATATTTAAAGATCTAGGTATCAAGAGTTCCTAGAACAATTTTTACAAGACATTCAAATGACAAGTTTCACCTTATATATATGTCATACTGTCACACTAAACATAATCAAGTATCAAGAAGGACTGAAGCCCTGTATCAAGAAGGGTGAAAACCCAATTATCAAGAGAACCAAGGACCATATTAAGAGTGGCTTTCTAGTTTGTGCATAAAATAGACAACTTTCATACATAAGACAAACCAAAAGGCCACAATCAATATGGCAATTAATCCAAACAAGAGGCATTCCAATGGTGACAAAGTCACAACCACAAGAAGGACAAAGTCCACAAGGATGTCAAGTGATCAGGCAATTCGTACAAATGGGTGAATTAAACAAGTTCCTTGCAAGTCCCAAGATATATCAACACAACCAGATAAAATGACAAGAACATAGCTGAGATAAGATAACATTCAAATGTACCAGCAGGTAACAAATTCACAAGAACAAGTTTTTACACGAATCTGACCCTTTTATCATGCAACCAATCCTACTGAGTTCAAGTAGTGGATCAATACGGTATCCATTTTTTCAATCAATTTCTAAAGGGTAGGGGATTTCTTAACTTTGCTCCAAGGATCTGATTTATTTCATGTGTGTTTGTCAAATAAAAGTTCATGAGAGAGTTTATAAGGTTTTATATGGTCTTGAAGCCGACTTACTTTGTGGAAAAGTATATTTTGTGTTAAAGCAAGTTAAAAGAAAAACTATCCAATAAGGTGGCTGCCCAACTTTCCCCTTTTCACTCCTTATTTATTTTTTTCACACAGAATACTTATTAGTAAGTCTTGTTTAACATATATAATTGCACAAAAATAATTAATTCCACTAAGAGAAATCCCTTCCTCATTCCTTTTGATACTTTAAGAAAATCAATTTCTCTAACGACACAAATTCAAGTCAAAGAGTTGTGAAGTAGGGGTTGATTTAATCTCGAGGAAATACCTTTTTGAAAGTAAATACATTATTTAATATAAGAGCATTACAACTCTCCTCCCACCCCCCATAAGAAATTTTGTCTCGAAATTTACCTTATGCTAGTCTCGAAATAAGTGCGAATATTGTTTCCTCATATCTTCTTTCCTCTCCCAGGTGGATTCTTTTCCCGAGTGGTTCCTCAAAAGTACCTTCACTAAGGGAATTTTCTTATTTTTGAGTTCTTTTATTTCCTGAGCTTGAGTATGGATAGGTTCCTCGTCATACGTCAAGTCCTGATTAACCTCAATAGATTCAACTGGTATGACATGAGAGGGGTAAGAACTATATATTTTGAGCATTGACACATGGAAGACATTGTGAATCTTGTCCAACTCGGGTGGTAATGCTAATTTTATGCAACTGGTCCCACTTTTTCAAGTACCTTATAGAGTCCGATAAATCAGGGACTATCCCTTTAAGCCAAATTTCATTCGTTTTCCATGGAGATACTTTTAAGAATACCTTATCACCAACTTGATACTTGATATCATGCCTTTTAAGATCAAAATATGATTTTTGCCTATCCGAAGAGATGTTCAGACGATCCTTGATCACCTTCACATTGTCTTCTGTTTGCTGCACAATTTCAGGACCAGTAAGTTTTCTTTCACCAACTTTTCTTCCATATAAGGCTTCATAAGGAGGCATTCCAATACTTGATTGGTAGCTATTATTCTAAGCAAATTCTACTAAAGCCAAATGTTTGTCCCAACTACCTTCCAACTCCATGATGCATGTTTGAAGCATATCCTCCAGAATTTGTATCACTCTTTCTGACTTCCCGTCTGTCTGAGGGTGAAATAAGGTTCTAAAAATTAACTTAGTACTAAGGACTCTTGCAAGTTAGACTAAAATATAGATGTAAAACTTGGGTATCTGTAAGAGACAATAGAGATAAGGATTCCATGCAGCCTTACAATCTCATTAATATATAGTTCTGCTAACCTCTCAAGTGGATAATCCATCTTGATTGCTAATAAATGATCATTTTTCATTAATCCATCCACTATCACCATAGTGTATCATGGTTCTTTTGAGTGGGAGGAAGTCCAGAAAAAAGTCCATTGTAATTCTCTCCCATTTCCATTCTGGCATTAGCAAGGATTGGAGTAGCCTAACTGGAACTTGACATTCTGCTTTTACTTGTTGACAAATCAAACATTTTGATATATACTCCGTAATGTCTTTCTTCGTACCATTCCAACAATAGTGTTCCTTAAGGGTCCAATACATTTTCGTACCTCCAGTGTGCATGGCATATGACAAAGTGTGTTCTCCTTTCAATCTCTCATTAATAGGGACACACAACCTATTTTGATAAGATAAGACAACTTCCTTTGTTAATGAAAAATCATGTTTTTCTCCATCTTGAACCTTTTTGGTCAACTTCATGAGTTTCTCATCTAACGTTTGTGCTTCTCTAACTTGCTCAAGCAATACGGGTTTAACTTGCAGTTGGGAAATAATCGAGCCAGATAAATGAAATGCAATACGTGCATTCATTGCTCTTAACTCAACAAACAAAAGAAATGGACTCAAGGATAGGCTTGCAAAGAACTTGCGACTTATGGCATCTACAACCACATTAGCTTTTGCTAGATGATAATTAATTGTGCAATCATAATCCTTAATGAGCTCAAGCCATCTACGTTGCCTTAGGTTCAGCTCCTTTTGTGTACCCAAGTATTTTAGGCTTTTGTGATCGGGTGAATATGTAACTTTTTTCTCCATACAAATAATGTCTCCATATCTTTAAGGCAAATACTATAGCAGCAAGTTCTAGATCATGAGTAGGATAATTAAATTCTAGTTTTAATTTTTGAGAGGAATAAGAAATAACTTTCCCTTCTTGTATTAAAACACACCCTAGACCACGATGAGATGCATCACCGTATATCACATATTCCTTCCCCTCCATTGGTAGAGTAAGTACTGGAGCTTGCATTGACAAGGATTTAAGAGTTTCAAAGCTCTCTTGACATTTGTCACTCCAAATGAACTTTTCCTCTTTCTTCAAGAGATTGGCCAAAGGGGAGGCTACAATGAAGAAGCCTTTCACAAACCTCCTATAATATCCTGCCAAGCCTAGGAAGCTTCTTACTTCGGTTGGTCTTTTGGGAGTTTTCATTTCACAATTTCTTGGATTTTACTAGGATCCACCTTCACACCTTCGGCTGACACGACGTGCCCCAAAAAGGTCACTACGTTTAGCCAAAATTCACACTTGGAAAGTTTAGCATAAAGTTCTTTCTCTTTCAAAATTTGCAAAACAATGCAGAGGTGCTTCTCATGATCTTCACTACCATTGGAATATGCTAAAATATCATCTACAGAAACTACCACAAATTGATCTGGGTATGGCTTGAATATTCGATTCATTAGATCCATGACTATTGTGGGAGAATTAGTCAATCCGAATGGCATCACCAAAAATTCATAATGCCATACCGAGTTCTAAAAGCAGTTTTAAGAATATCTTTCTTTCTAACGCGCACTTGATGATACCCAGACCTCAAATCAATTGTTGAGAATAAATTAGCACCCCCTCAACTGATCAAATAAATCATCAATCCTTGGTAGTGAATATCTATTCTTGATTGTTATTTTGTTGATTTATCTGTAGGCAATACACAATCTAAGAGTTCCATCCTTCTTCTTTACAAATAAAATAGGGGCTCCCTAAAAAGAGACACTGGTATGGATAAAAGCCTTCTCAAGAAGTTCTTGCAACTGAGTTTTTAAATTTTTTAGTTCTACTGGAGCCATCCTATAAGGAGTGATGAAAATAGGAGTAGATTCGGGAATAAGCTCGATTGGAAATTCCACCTTCCTTTCCGGCGGTAACCCAGGAAGACTTTCTGGGAAGACTTCTGGAAAATCACACATAATAGGTATATCTTTAAGACTAGGGGTCTCCAAGCATATATCAACTATATGAGTAGGATATGCATCACAACCTTGCCGGATCATCTTTCTTGCCAAGGCCGCAGAAACAATACTAGACGTCAATGATCTTTCACCTTGTACAATAATATTAGAAAATGCAGGGTCCTTAAAAGTCACATGCTTTGATCTAAATCCACTACTACATAGTATTTTTAAAATCAATCCATCCCAATAATAACATCAAAATATTGGAAGGGCATTTCAATTAAATCCTCCGGGAAAACTACATTTTAGATCATGAAGGGACAAGCTCGATAAATCCTATTAAAAACAATCGGTATCCCAAGGGACTTTAAACTAGCACATTATAATCAAGCCTCACAGATTTTACATTTTCAGGAAGAATGACTGATGAACAAATATAAGAATGTGTACAACCAGGATCTAACAATGTAAACACACATAAGCCAAATAAGTGAAATTTACCAACAACCACGTCTTGTCCATCTTGACCATCCCTCTGTTTCATAGCATAAGATCTTACCATAACCTTTGGACCACTAGGTTGATTTGCTCCACTTGCTCCTGCCGCTTGGATATTTTTTAGTATTACACCTCTATTAGTTTGAGGTGGAGTAGTACAAGGCTTCTGAACTGAGCTTTCAGTGCGCAAGGAAAGAACCTATTTAGGACAGTCCTTCACTTTATGATCAAAGCTTCTGCAATTAAAACATGCATCAGAAGCTCTCCTGCAAACACCATAATGATTCTTCTCTCATTGTTCACACGTAGGAACATGAGTCTTGCCTTGGTCATTATTTGGGTGCTACCTGTAGAGTAATCTGCTCTGCTTTGCTTTGATTGAGACGACGTGTTAATACCACTAGCCTTAGAATCATCATTTTATATGGACCTCCAAAATTTGATCTAGGTTTTTGGAGTTTATTTTCATGTCTACTAGCTTCTTCTTTATCAAGTGTTTTCTAGGTTAGAATAGTGAAAACTAATTTACAGAAGCTCTTATGTTGCAAGATTGCCACATTCTTTCTAATAGAATCATTTAAGCAGTCTTCAAATCTCCTGCACTTATCTTTATTCTCTTTAATAATATCTCCAGCATAATGAGAAAGCCTTAGGAACCTTTGTTGATATTCAACAATAGACATGCCCCGCTGCCTCAAACTTAAAAACTCCTTTTTCTTAGCATCACAGTAGGTAGGTGGAACATACTTCATATGAAACTCCTTAACAAAATCATTCTAAGTAAGAACTGGAGGTTTTACCTTGGCATTTGGAACACTTTCCTACCAATCATAAACATCCTTTTGTAATAGTGAGACAACTACTTAAGTTTTGCAGCATCTGAACACTCCAATTGCTCGAACACTCCAATTGCTCAAACACCCTCTCCATGTGTTCCATCCATTATGCTGCATTAGTGGGATCAACAATACCTTCAAATTTTACTCCACCCATTTTCCTCATCTTCTTGAAGTTTATCCCATTAGGATCATGCATCGCTTCAGCCATAATGGTGGAAGAATTCAGCTATCTGCTGGAAAGAAGGATTCATAACATGAGTATTATGGCTCATCTGATGATGTGGGATAGGTATAACACCCACTTTAGACCCACTAGTGTAGCAGAATATTGATTCGAAAGGTGTTCACCAACCCCTTCTAGTGCATGAGGTTGGGAATAAAAATTATTTGATCCTTCTCGTGCTGCTTCCATATGTCTATTAGAGGAAAATGCCATCATTTAATTTCTTCAAAAGGGAAGATCACATTGCATTAGGGACATATACATAATGCATATGCACTCTACAAACACTGAAATTATATTAATTATGTAAATAAACAAACGACATAGCTTGGACGCTCCACAAAATAGACGAGTATACAAGTAATTCACATCAAGAGTCCTAGAATCACAAGCCCCGGTTCTGATACCAACACTTGTGGCAACCCTCACGGGAGGATGACGCTTCTGTATGCTCTAGGCTTACACAACACTTACTAATATAAGAAGATTTTAACACGTGAAAAATTAATCATAATTATGTAATGAATTCAAAATATTTAAAGATATCAGATTTTGTTCTAAAGGTTATTTAATTGATTTCTAGCTCAAGTTTTTGGCATAAGTACCTTGCAAATAATTTAAACTACTATGTTGTGAGATATTTATATATTGCCTATACTATTGTAGCACACTGAAAATTATTACCAATGTTAAAGTACAAAGATATAAAATTTACTAGTTTCCGTCTCATTCAATCATCTTCACATAACTGGTATTTTAATATAGAAACAAGCTCACAGTCTCCAATTTAACTAAACAAGCCAAAACTTAAAGATTACAAACCATGGTTCCATAATTTATGCTAGCCTTTCAAATTTATACATAATATGCATAGGAGAATCATTTACATGTCCCAAAACTACTACATTACATATGTTTAGATGCAAATGTGACATTCTGCATACCTCCCAAAATTTATCTTTAATGGCATCTTCAAGCATCATCTTGGGCATTCCCTACGATAGAAACAACTATCGCTAATCATGAAGCTTAGTGGTATAAAAGCTAAAAGTTGAAGCCTTTAGATTCCTCAATTTACCTTTCTTGAATCAAAGGGCAACACCAATTGGAATATAATAAATAGACCAAGTGAATAAATATGTCAATAGTATCAAGTAGAATTTTGAAAGATCTAAGTATCAAGAGTTACTAGAACAATTTTAAAAGACATTCAAATGACAAGTTTTGCTTTGTATATATGTCATGCCGTTACACCGAACATAATCAAGTATCAAGAAGGACCAAAGACCTGTATCAAAAAGGGTGAAAACCCAATTATCAAGAGAACCAAGGACCATATTAAGAGTAGCTTTCTAGTTCGTGCATAAAATGGACAACTTCCATACTTAGGACGAACCAAAAACCCACAATCAAGATGGTAATTGATCTGCACAAGAGGCATACCAATGGTGACAAAGTCATAACCACAAGAAGGACAAAGTTCACAAGGATGTCAACTGATCAGGTAATTCGTATAAATGGGCAAATTAAATAAGTTCCTTGCAAGTCCCAAAATATATCAACATAACCAGATAAAATGATAAGAACATAACTGAGATACCAAGATAACATTCAAATATACCATCAGGTAAAAAATGCACAACAATAAGTTTTTACGTGAACCTGACCCTTTTAGCGTGCAACCGACCCTATTGAGTTCAAATCATGGATCAATACGATATCCTTTCTTAAACTAATTTCCAAAGGGTAGGGGATTTCTTAACTTTGCTCCAAGAAACTGATTTGTTCAATGTCTTTTTCTAAATATAAGGTCATGGGAGAGTTTATAAGGTTTTATATGGTCTTGAAACCGACTTACTTTGGGGAAAAATATATTTTGTGTTAAAAACAAGTTAAAAGAAAAACTGCCAAATAAAGTGGCTGCCCAACTTTCTCCTTTTCACTCCTTATTTATTTTGTTCACACATAATACTTATTATTAAGTCCTTTTTAACATATATAATTGCACAAAAATAATAAATTGAACTACGACAAACCCCTCCCTCATTCCTTTTGATTATTCAAGAAAATCGATTTCTCTGACACAAATTCAAGTCAAAGAGTTGTGAAGTAGGGGTTGATTTAATCTCGAGGGAATAACCTTTTGAAAATAAATATATTATTTAGTAATAAGGGTATTACAAATAAGATACCTGAAAGCACCTCACCAAAGCGATCTCTAGAATGTTAAGCATTAGCATTAAGAAAAACTTTGCAAAAGAAAATAGGGGAAAAGGGTATAAGGGTCGATTTTGACAATGGAACAACATTAAAAAGTAGCGAAAGTATTATATTCAACTTATTTGTCCATATGCATATCATCTACATCATAAACGGATGGGACCGGTATCGATCAATCTCCATCAAATCGAAAGGAATCCATAACAAGGGAACATTGAAAGTAAAAGCCTCAAAAGGGATACAAATACATTGTCTTAAACAAATCAAAGATACAAGAGAGATGAAAACATGGAGTCATCCCGAACTAAAGGCTCACCACAATAAAACTACTAGACTTGGACACCGAATACTAGCCTCGAGCCGGTGGATGCCAATCCCTATTGAGAGAAAATATACGTTAGTACGTTTGAATGTATTATGTATGTGAGATAAAATGCATGGATGAAATTGTAATGCCATCATTATTAGACATAACATATAAGGATATATAGAATAAATGATACGTAAGCAAGCTCAAATATGCATAAGGAAGATGACACAAGATTAATATGAGACAATGCATAAGGAAAAACATAAAGTGAAGATATAACATAAGATCATAAGCTTGTCGAAATGAACCTCGACTGACATATAAGACCATGTGAGATACTACATGGAATCCAATATAACCCCCTACATTGGCATGGGGAGAGCACTTGCCAGGTAAAGCTTTGTCAACCTTAGCATGCATCATATAACATAAATGACCTATGTAGATCCACTAGCCTAGCCTACAAGGGCTCCTATGGTGTCACATAGTTAATGTGACAAAGAGGTGTTTCTAAGGTTCTCTTATCAAACCTCACCACAAGGTTGCATTCGGTGCTAAGTCATCCCATGGGATCCTTAAAGTTCAACTTAAAATAATAAGTAGCAACCATAGGAGTAATTCTAACTGAGGAACCACCAAGTGAGAATTGCCATTTCATCTTGGGGACTATTCTTTAACATCTTTTAAGGCATTTAATATCAAACTCATATCTTTGATAAACTTAACTTTGAAATGTTTCATTAATTCCCTAATCATAATCATAAGACATAGAAATCTTTATTTGCAAAATAAGATGAGATTAGTTTTACATGGAACAATCATAAACCACTTAAGTCATCAGAAACTTCTTTTGAAAGGAACATCAAAATTGCCTAACCTTGATCAAATCAAAAATCATTATGGAATCAATATCATACTTCAAATTTACATTTACTTAGCAAAATAATTACTAAACATCATAAGTATCGTATCATAACATAAATATCACAAAATCATCATAAGCATGCATAACTGAAACTCTCCTCATGTGCTTCAGAATGCCTATAATTGTAATTTTCATATACCTCAAAATTAGCGCATAATAAAATTGAGTGAAAAATGGGTATAACCTAGATTTTAGAAGACCCATAGCGAAAAATATTTTTTTACTAATTTTATGATTTCTAGTGGTTGTCCGCGCCCTGACCGCAACATGCCAGGGGCGCGGAGAAGTGTATTTTGCCTGGTGAAATTTGCCCAAGGGCATTAGGGTCATAGCCCCATGCCCCAGCTCACAAAACCCTCTATAAAATCTCTCTAAGACTCTATCAATTCTCTCATTCAAATTTAAGGATTTCAAGCTCAATTTTGGAACTCAAGGACTCATTTCAAGCTGTAAGTCTCATTCAAGTTCATTTCAATGAATTTAAGGTTTAAGATATGTGGGTCTTCATCCATGGGTTTTTTCACCCATGGAACCCAACCTTTTCTTTTCATGAAAATTGTATATTTTCAAGTTATATTACCTTGGGTACCTCTTATTATGGACTATGAATATAAATTATGTTGAGATTTTATGAAGTATTGATTGATTATGCATGACTATCTAAGCTTATTCCATGAATCGATTTGCCTATTGAGACTATGCATGTTTTGAGCTATGAACTATGAACTATTATGATCTTTTGTGATGGATTTCAAGGTACCCTAAATGACAGTTTTACTACATATTGGTGCTTTGATTTGCATTGAGTTTACTCATCTTGTTTCACTCTTGAATTGCATGATTTTGAACAAGTATCATGAACCCACCATGTGTTTGATAAAATGACATGACAAGAATTCTCAAGTTATTGATGATTTATTACATGATGTATAAGTCAAGTGACTTCATGATTATTAAGGGATTCAAGATTGTATTGAATTCATGAAAAGTATCTATGATCTTACAAGTATCAAGTTAAGCCCTATTTCAAGATTTTTACCTCTTATGAGCTATTCATGTTAAAGCAAGGGTTCATGTATGATTATGATCTACTCTCATGTTCAAGTTAGGCTCACTAGTAGAGATCAAACATGTTTATGAGCTACTCAGGTCATGTTATCATGTTTCTCACAAGTTATTAAAGTTAAGATTATTTCAAGTATTCTGTGGGATTTGACTTAGCACCGATTGAGACTTAAGATGGGGGCTCCACTCAAGGGGTCCTTACACAAAGTCTTTAGTTTCTAAACTATGATTATTACCCTTGCTATACTAGTGGATTCATCTAGTGCACTTTATCATGAAATCCTTTCTAAAATTGGTCTTGTTCCCATAAGGAGGGTGGCTTCATACGAAATGGGTCATATTCCCGTAAGGTGAAGTATGGTTTACCTTGGCAAGTAGACCACCTCTTTACCAATAAGGGGTATTCATCGAGATTCCAAGTTATAACTCGCTTGGTATTACTCATGTCTGTTAATGTCTCTTCACATATGTATATGGTATATTGTACAAGTTGAATGATTTACAAGTATGTTTCACTACAAGAATTGATCATGCATGCCATGTGAGATTATATATCTGTTGATTATGATTATGCACTTTGAATATATTGGCTTATGTCTTTGGTGCATTGCACCCTGCGTACTTAGTACATTCAAGTGTACTAACACATACTCTATGCCTATATGATATTACCATGTAGGGATCGAAGCTCCTTTTAATCATCCTCCACGTGGCTGTTTTGGTACTTCAGAGAAAAGCATTGGTGAGTCCTCAAGTCCGAGGATAATATCTAAGTTACTCTTGCTATATTGAGACTTATTTATGTTGAATACTGTTATCATGAGAGTGAGCCCGAGAAGTGTCTTGACCCTTGCTCCATTCTAAGTTAGAGATGTTGTCGGATACTATGTTATGTTTATACTATGAGCTTGACTCTTTTATGAATATCAAGGACTTCCCTTAGTCCCGCTTCCCTTTTTATTTATATCTTGTTGATGCTTATTTTGCTTCTATGACCAAGGATATGTGATTGATATGCTAAGAGGCTTTTTTAGGGTCTTCGAGTTCCTAATTTATCGTGTCACGTCTAGGCCCTGGCTTGGGTCATGACACTAACTTGAGGAACTTAAGGAACATGTAAAATACTTAATAAGGAACTTTATGGGAAAGGATACCATAAATCAACTCACATACTTTAGAAGAACTATCGAGAAACAAACTTGTAGGATTGAGGAAGAAATTTAGAACCATAGCCTTGCCCTAGTTTTTTCTTGAGAGCCCCTTTTTACCTTAGAAATTTATAGAGTATGGAATGGGAGAATGAATGAAGAATTAGGGAGTAAGGGCTATTATAGGGTCCCTTTCCCATCCCCCAAATGATGTAGCATAGGAATATAAAGGACGAAAATGACAAAACTGCTCATTAAAACTACTGGGATCGACCTACGAAATGCCGATTATGGGTCATATGTCATTCCACGATTCTTAAGTCCCTTCATCTGATGACACATATGAAAATCCTGAAAATTAACTTTGTTGGACTGAAAACCACGAAGCATCAGTACAAGCCGTGTTTGGACTCGTAGATTCCTTCCACACTTACCTATTTTTCTCAACTATTTTTCACACTTACTTGGCCTCACACACAAAAGGATCCTATAGGCCGTAACCCATTCGACAGGACGTCCGATAACTCGTAAGTCACTTTCCTAAAAACTTTAAATTTCCTTCATCTCTGGGGTCCCACTCACGAAACCATATATGGGCCATCACTTGGTTTATGGGTTACCCACACCTGAAAAATTTTCCCTTTCCTGAAGTTCTATGTTTAAGAAAGAAACCTATGAGCCGTATGTCAACTTACAACACCCGTGTCTAACCACTTGATGATCTCCTTGCGCACAACAACATTTATTGGTAGATTAAGGCATCTTTGGTGGTCAATACTTGACTTATAGTCCTTGAAAAGATGAATCTTGTGAGTGAAATACTAGGTAGGATTCCTATGATATCTGCAATTGTCCATCCACATGCCCCTTTAAATCTTTTAAGGATTGAAACCAATGCCTCTGTAAGACCCCACTTATGGGGGTAGGAGAGATGCAAGAGATAATCTTGGGAAAAAAGATTGGACTGTTGATATTTACGAAGGGGTTTGCGCCTCGTAAGTTGGAGAACGAACCGTAAAGTAGGTCTTGTAGAATCTGGTAGACTTGGTGAAATTTGGATCTTTATGAAGTTCAAATTACGACTCATCATACGACTCGTAAATCACTCTACAAGTCGTGGATCCTGCAATAGGAGTTTCATGAAAAATTCCAGTAACTATAAGTTCAGAACCCTTAGTTTACGAGAGGTTGTCTATGGCTCATATAATGCTCTATGTCCCATACACGGGGTCTCATAGACCCGTCCGACCAGTATTTTTAGTAAGGGTAAGTTTGACCTTTCCTCTTTCTTCTAAGTCCAAACTACGTCGTTTTGACCCCATATATTTCCCTTATTAGTTTACATAACCATAATACATCTCATTCTTCTTCATTCCGAGAAACCCTAAGTCTCTAAACCCTCTCAAATGCTCTCAAGTTCCTACAAGGCTTCAAGCAAGAAGGTACAAGCTAGGGTTCCGAATTCCTCATCATTTTCTAGGTTATTTCTATCTCCTATCATCAAGGTATGTGTGTTTGATTGTGGAAATCTTCCTTCCCACAAGATCAACCAATCCACTTCTCAAACTACAAAAATTTATGGATTATTTTGTGGGTATTCATGAAATCTTGCTTATGATAATATTATTATGCATTGTACACATGTCTTCTATATGGGTTCTTCAAGAAATGATGATTTATGCAAAAATATTGTTGGGGCTTTCATGATACTCAAACAAGACTTTTACTATTGTAATGGTGGGTTAATTTGGAAAAACTTAAATGAGTTGATTTTACTCCTAACTTGTCTCATAATCTTGGATTGCATGGTTTTAAGTGCAGGCGCATGTACCCACCACATTTGACTAAGGTTACATGATGAATCCTACGTAAATGAATGATTATTGGATGAATTTCAAGACAAATATGTTATGATAAATTATAGGCTCCTAAGCATGCATTAAACTCATGAAAAGTTTCTATGATTTGCAAGAAAATTATTAAGCCCTTATCCTATATTTCTACCCTCTTGTGAGTAAATAATATCTACATATAGGGGTCAAGCATGATACTATTTTACCCTCATGTACCAACTCTCACTGGAAGAGGTCAAACATATTACAATCTCCACCCTCATGTGTAATGTGATGCTTTCTAGGAGGTGTTAAGTCTATGCATTATTTTTACCCTCTAATACAAGGTATACGCCATGTGTAGGGGTTAAGTATTTGAATGAGGTACGCATGCCATGTTATCATGTTCTTACAAGTCATCCATTTTATGATTAAATTTATGATTTCTTCATGTATTCCGTGGGACTAGACTTAGCAACAAATGAGACTTAAGGTGAGCGCTCGATCGAAGGGGTCCTTATATAAAGTTTTGCTCACTTAACTATGTTCCATCATAGGTTTATATTATTTTCCCTAAATGAGATTTTACTAATATATCCAACTAGGTCAAGTTACCCACTATGTGGGGTCAAGCTTGGTTTTCCTTGGCAAGTAGACCACTCTTTTTTCCTATGTGGAGCAAACATCGGGATTCCAAGTAGTAGCTCGCTTGGTCTTATATGTCGGTTAGAGTCTCCTCCCACATAAGTAAGATACTTTATGCAAGTTTGATTATCTTCATGCATGTATTAATTCAAGCATGGATTATACATGTCATATTGAACCTAATGTCTATTTATTATGATTATGCATCTTGATCATTATGACTTATGTTTCTTGTTGCATTGCATCTCGCATACTTAGTAAATTCCAAGTACTAACACATACTTTTGCCTATATGATCTCACCATATAGGAATTGGAGCCCTTATTCATCCTCCTCCTCCACGTGATTAGTCGAATCATTGAAGATTGCTTGGTGAGTCTTTCACTTCGGGGACAACATCCACTTTATTTTTATGCTTTTGTTAAAGCTTATCTATTTAGACTCTCTTTTATCTTTGAGGGTGAGCATATGAGATGTCTTGGCCCTCGTTCCACTCATACTAAAGGTGTTGTTGGATCTGGATGTTATGTATTGAGCTTTACTCTTATTATCTTTATGTATAGTGAAAACTTCTCTTAGTCCCATATGTGATCCTTTCTCTTTCATGTTTCCGCAAAACCAAGGATGTGCCATGCATGCTTGAGAGGCTTGTTTAGGGACTCCCGTCGGGTTCCCATTCACTGTGTCATGTCTAAGCTCTAGGTTTGAGTCATGACAAGCTTGGTATTAGAGCACTAAGTTTATAAATAGTCCTCGAAAATCCAACACATCGCATCAAGTAGAGTCTCATTCATGGTTGTGAAGCGCGCCACAACTATGAATGGAAGTCTATGAGGCGTTTTATGAAATGGTCTACTTTTTCATGATCTATGTCATGCCTTATATTTAAAATAAGATTTTCTTCCCTAAGAGGTGGTATTTTGCTCTTATAGATCATGCCACAACTAAGGAGAATGGCTCAAAGAGCTCCCTACCTAAGGAGGGTCCAGCCCATCCGACTCCTCAAGCTCTCCAAGAGGAAGGGGATACACATGCCAAATACCAAAATATCATATCCATGTTGGCACAAGCCATGACTAACCAAATGAACCAAGGAGCCTAAGCTCCTCATGCTCCCACCCCGGCTTCGAGATTTAGGGATTTCACAAGGATGAACCCTCTGAGTTTCATGGCTCCAATATGGAGGAGGACCCCCAAGAGTTCAATGATCAGATATACAAAGTGCTTGCTATTATGGGGGTTAGCTCGGAGGATAAGGCGGAACTTGCAGCCTATCAACTCAAGGGTGCTGCACAAGTATGGTTTATTCAATGGAAACTTGAAAGGGGGAATAATGATCCCATCTAAGGGAAAAATTTAACGCCGCCTTCCTCAACCACTCTTCCCTATTGAATTAAGAGAAGCCAAGATGATCAAATTCATGAATCTTAATCAAGGCTCCATGAGTGTGAGGGAGTATTCCCTCAAATTCAACAAGCTCTCAAAATATACTCCTTACTTGGTTGCGAGACTCTAGGGAAAGGATGAACAAGTTTGTATCGGGGGTATTCGACTTGGTGAATGAAGAATGTCGCACCACTATGGTTGTAGGTGACATGGACTTCTCTCGGATCATGACTTATGTCGAGTAGCTTGAAGGGGAGAAGCTTTGAAAGAGAAGGAGTGGTGAGTCCAAGAGGGATCGATGTGACGGTGGCTTCCAAGGTTCCAAGGGTCACTGTTACCAACAAGGTCACAAATTCCAAGGCTAAGGATCCTTTAATTCTCAAAACGGTTTGCTAATGATAGGGTGCCTAACCCTAAGGTTCAAGGTGGCGTTGGTTGGATGAATCTTCCAAGGTGCGAAGTGTGGAAGAAACCATGGAGGCAAATGCTTGAGGGATTTAAATGCTTGCTATGGGTGTGGAAAAGTAGGCCATAAGATTGTTAATTGTCTCTATGCTCAAAACAAGGGTGAGGATAGTCATCCTCAAGGAAAAGGTGCTCATGTTGATCAAAGGGCATGAGGCGGCCAACAAGAGGGTGCTCCACATCACAACTGGTTCTATGCCCTTCAAGGGAGGCAAGGAGCGGAGGAGGTGCTCGATATTGTTACTAGTATGTTAAAGGTTTATAATTATGATGTGTATGCTTTATTGAATCCGGATGATACTCTCTCTTTCATTACACCTTTTGTTGCTAATAAGCTTCATGTGTGTCCCGAATTATCGCATAAACCCTTTGAAGTGTCTAACCCCATTGGTGAGTCCATGGTTGCTAGAAAGTCTATAAGGGTTGCCCTGTGTCTATATTGCATAATGTGTTTCCTTGTGATTTTGTTGAACTTGACATGGTGGATTTTGATGTCATTCTAGGGATGGATTGGTTAAATGCATATCATGCTTCCATTGATTATAGAACTCGTAGCATTAAGTTCTAATTTCCTAATGAGCCCATCTTTGAGTGAGAAGATCATAATCCGTTGGTCAAGGGTAGATTCATTGCTTGTCTTAAGGCCTGGAAATCGATTACCAGGGTTGCATTTATCATCTTATAAGGGTTTGGGATATTGAGTCTAAAGTCCCTCCTATCAAGTCAATTCTGGTTGTCAATGAGTTTCTTGATGTTTTTACAAATGAACTTTCTGGTATCCCTCCCATAAGGGAGATAGATTTCGGTATAGACATCTCCTCTCAGATACTCAACCCATTTCCATTTCTCCTTACCGTATGGCCCCGACGGAGTTAAAGGAGTTAAGGGACCAATTGAAGGATTTGTTGGAGAAGGGTTTTATAAGGCCTAGTAAGTCACTGTGGGGTGCACTGATGTTGTTTATAAAGAAGTAAGATGGATCACTTAGCATATGCATCGACTACCGACAACTCAATAAGGTTACAATAAAGAACAAGTATTCTTTACCGAGGATAGACGACCTATTTTGTCAACTACAAGGGACTAGTCATTTTTTTAAAATTGACCTTCGGTTCGGGTACCACCAAATAAGGGTAAGAGAGTATGAAATTCCTAAAATAGCTTTTCGGACTAGATATGGGTATTTGGAATTGGTGGTACTGTCATTTGTCCTGACAAATGCACCAACAATATTTATGGACCTCATGAGTAGGGTCTTTAAGCCCTACCTTGATAAGTTCGTGGTGGTCTTTATAGATGACATATTGATTTACTCTCGGAGTGAATAAGAGAATGTGGAATATTTGAGGGTAGTGTTGCTAACGTTAAGGGATGAAAAGTTGTATGCTACAATTTGATAAGTTTGAATTTTGGTTAAAGGAAGTCGCATTCCTAGGCCATGTAGTGTCTAGTGATAGGATCAAAGAGGACCCTAAGAAAATGAAAATTATAAAAGAATTGGCCTAGGCCCTTCACTCCCACGAATATTAGGAATTTCTTGGGCTTAACGGGGTATTACTAGAGGTTCGTGGATGGTTTTTCCTCAATTTCTTCCACTTTGACGAAATTGACTCAAAAAAGGCAAAATTCTTGTGGACTGATGAAACTGAAAGAAGTTTTCGAACTTTGAAGGACAAGCTTACATCTGCCCCTATTTTGGCTCTACTGGAAGGGTTGGTGGTCTATTTTGATGCTTCAAGGGT
Organism: Solanum clarkiae; assembly: GCA_011800125.2. Lineage (NCBI taxonomy): Eukaryota > Viridiplantae > Streptophyta > Magnoliopsida > Solanales > Solanaceae > Solanum > Solanum clarkiae. The sequence continues at coordinate 16,489,005 of JAABOM020000012.1, read as the reverse complement.
TGGTTTGGGGTGTGCATTGATGAAAAGTGGTAAGGTCATAAGATATGCTTCTCCGCAATTGAAGGTGCATGAGCATAATTATCCCGCCCGTGATCCTGAGTTAGTGGTCGTGGTATTTGCTTTAAGAATATGGCATCACTATTTGTATGGGGTTCATGTAAAAGTGTTCACCAACCAGAAAAGTCTTCTATAGGTGTTCACACAAAGGGATCTCAATTTGAGGCAAAGAAAGTGTTTGGAACTCCTCAAGGATTATGACATGAATGTCCACTACCATCTCAACAAAGATAATATTATGGCCAACGCTCTAATTATTAGAGTGTCCATGGGAAGTGTAGCTCATATTAGTGACGGAAATAGGGAAGTGGTGAGAGGAGTTCGCCAGTTAGCTAGGTTGGGAGTTAGGATGAATAAAATTGAAAATGGAGGTGTGGTGTGATTCCAAATCTTCTTTCGTTGAAGAGGTCAAGTCCAAATAAGACCTTGACCATGCCTTACTAGAATTGAAAGCTTTGGTGAAGGATGTAAAGTGGAGGTTTTCTCCCAAGGGGGAGATGGTGTTCTTAGATACCAGGGTAGGTTATGTGTGCCTAATGTTAAGGGATAAGAGACTTGATCTTGCAAGAGGCCCATAATTCGTCCTACTTTATTCATCCCGGTTCTACAAAAATGTATAGAGACTTGAGGGAGGTTTATTGATGGGGTGGTATGAAAAGAGATATTGCTAAGTTCATAGTCGGTTGCCATAATTACCAACAAGTCAAGGCCGAACATCAAAGGTCGGGTGGTTTAGCTCAAGACATAGAAATTTCTACTTAGAAGTTGGAAGAGATCAATATGGATTTTGTGATTGGATTACCAAAGACTAGGAAGAATTTTGATTCTATTTGGATTGCTGATGATGGATTGACAAAATTAGCTCATTTTCTGCAGGTTAAGACCACTTATAGTGCCAAAGATTATGAAAATATATATATTCATGAGTTGGTCAAGTTACATGGGGTACCATTGTCTATTATCTCAAATTGTGATACTCAATTTACTTCACACTTTTGGAGGTCCTTCTAAAAATGTCTCAGTACCTAAGTCAAACTTAGTATGACCTTTCATCCTCAAACGAATGGCCAAGCTGAGAGGACAATTCAAAATCTTGAGGATATTCTTAGGGCTTGTGTTTTGGAGTTCAAAGGTGGTTGGGATGAATATGTTCCACTCATTGAATTTGCTTACAATAATAGCTATCACTCTTGCATTGGAATGACTTCCTTTGAAGTCCTATATGGTAGGCGATATAAATCCCCGATTGGATGGTTTAATGTGGGGGAAAATGATTTATTGGGACCAGAATTAGTCATGGATGCTTTGGAAAATGTGAGATTGATAAGGGAGAGACTGAAGATGGCTCAAAGTAGGCACAAGTCCTACTCTAAGGTAAGGATCTTGAGTTTGATGTTGGCGATTGGGTGTATTTGAAGGTCTCACCCATGAAGGGTGTGGTCCAATTTGGCAAGAGGGGAAGTTGAGCCCAAGATTTGTGGGGCCTTATAGAATTATGAAGAGAATAGGTAAGGTTGCCTATGAATTAGAGTTGCCCTCGGAGATGATCATGGTTCATCCGGTCTTCCGTGTGTCTTTGTTGAGGAAGTGCGTAGGTGACCCAAGTTCTATAGTACCCTTAGATGTTGTGGGTGTTGTACAAGATAACTTGACTTATGAGGAAGTTCTAGTGGAAATACGTGATAGACCAGTGAAGAGGTTGAGGAATAAAGATGTGACGTCCGTCAAAGTCCTTTAGAGGAACCAACAAGTTGAAGGTGCCACATGGGAATCCGAAGCCGATATGAAGAAGCGATATCCCCATCTTTTCCATTCCAATCAAGCTTGACGTGATAAGAATTTCCTATCTTAGGATCTCCTCTCCTTGCATGCAATTTTCATGACATTCATGTATGTTTTATGTGAATTTAAGATTGCATTAAGTGCTATCTGAAACATGGTTTTAAAATTTTAAATTGTGCATGTGTTGCATTTTATATATATGTATATATATGGTGCATGAATCTATTCCTTAGAGTTTGTCTTAGCACATTCGGGGACGAATGTTCCCAAGAGGGAGATTATGTAAGACCCCACTTATGGGGGTAGGAGAGATGCAAGAGATAAGCTTGGGAAAAAATTAGACTATTAATACTTACGAAGGGGTTTATGACTCATAAGTCGGAGTACAACGCATAAAGTAGGTCTCGTAGAATCTAGCAAACTTGGTGAAATTTGGATCTTTTTGAAGTTTGAATTACAACTCATAATACGACTTGTAAATCACTCTACGAGTCGTGGATCCTGCAATAGGGTTTCGTGACAAATTTCAGTAACTCAAATTTCAGGATCCTTACTTTACGAGAGGTCGTCTATGGCTCGTAGAGTGCTTTACAGCCTGTAGACGGGGTCTCATAGACCCGTCCGACCAGGATTTTTAATACGGGTAAATTTGAACTTTCCTCTTTCTTCTAAGTCTAAATTATGTCATTTTGACCCCATCTATGTCCCTTATCATTTTATATAACCTTAATACATCTCATTCTTCCTCATTCCCAGAAACCTAAATCTCTATACCCTCTCAAACACTCTCAAGTTCCTACAAGGCTTCAAGCAATAAGGTGCAAGCTAGGGTTCTAAATTCCTCATCGTCTCCCAAGATTTTTCTATCTCCTATCATCAAGGTATGTGAGTTTGACTGTGGAAACCTTCATAGGTATTCATGAACTCTTGCTTATGATAATATTATTATGCATTGTACGCATGTCTTCTATATAGGTTCTTCAAGAAATGATGATTTATGTTAAAATATTGTTGGGTTTTTCATGATATTCAAACAAGGGTCTTACTATTATAATGGTTGGTTAATTGGAAAACCTTAAATGAGTTGATTTTACTCCTATCTTGTCTCATACTCTTGGATTGCATGGTTTTAAGTGCATGTGCATGTACCCACCACATTTGACTAAGATTACATGATGCTAATCCAATGTGAATGAATGATTATTGCATGTATTTCAAGAAAAGCATGTTATGATAAATTGTGGGCTCCCAAGCATGCATTAAACTCATGAAAAGTTTCTATGATTTGCATGTAAATTATTGAGCCCTTATCCTATATTACTACCATCTTGTGAGTAAATAATATCTACATGTAGGGATTAAGCATGATACTATTTTACTCTCATGTACCAACTCTCACTAGAAGGGGTCAAGTATATTACAATCTCCACCCTTATGTGTAATGCGATACCTTCTAGAAGGAGTTAAGTCTATGCATTGTTTTTACCCTCCATGTGTAAGGGTTAAATATTTGAATGAGCTGCTCATACCATATTATCATGTTTTTACAAGTCATCCCTGTTGTGATTAAATTTATGATTTCTTCAAGCATTCTATGGGACTAGACTTAGCATCGAATAAGGCTTAAAGTGGGGGCTCAATCCAAGGGTCCTTATATAAAGTCTTGGTCTCTTAACTATGTGCCATCATAGGTTTAGATTATTTTCCCTAAATAGGATTTTACTAGTGGATCCAACTAGGTCAACGTACCCACTATGTGAGGTTAAGCTTGGTCTTCCTTGGCAAGTAGACCACTACTTTTTCAATGTGGAGTAAACATCGGGATTCCAAGTAGTAGCTCGCTTGGTCCTATCTGTCGGTTAGAGTCTCTTTCCACATAAGTAAGATACATTATTCAAGTTTGATTATCTTCATGCATGTTTTAATTGAAGAATTGATTTTACATGTAATATTGAGCGTATTTCTTTTGATTATGATTATGCATTTTGATCATTATGACTTATATTTCTTGTTGTATTGCACCCTACATACTTAGTACATTCCATGTACTAATGCATACTTTTGCCTACATGATCTCACCATATAGGAACCACAACTCCTATTCATCCTCCTTCTACATGTGGTTAGTCGGATCATTGAAGATTGCTATTGATGAGTCTTCCACTTCGTGAACAACATCCATTTTATTTTCTTTCTTTTGTTAAATCTTATCTACTTAGACTCTCTTTTATCTTTGAGGGTGAGCCTGGGAGATGTCTTGGCCCCCATTGCACTCGTACTAAAGGTGTTGTTGGATATGGATGTTATGTATTAAGCTTAACTCTTATTATCTTTATGTATGGTGAAACTTCCCTTAGTCCCATTTCCCTTAGATACTATGTGATATGTGCTTCTTTCTTTTTCATTTTTCGCTAAACCAAGGATGTACCATATATGCTTAAGAGGCTTGTTTGGGAACTTCCTTCGGGTTCCTATTCGCCATGTCACGTCTAGACCCTAGGCTTAGATCGTTATAGCCTCCACTTGTTCATTATCAAGATCTGCAGCAATAATTATAGGTAAAGTATTGTTAGGTCATAGAAACGCATACCTCAATTGGTCTAGAAAAGCCTTCAATTCTAGCACTGGTGGCTCCTCAATGGATGGTCTAGTAGGTCAAGTCTCATGATTTTTCAATTCCTAATCAAGTTTGAGTTAGTGTCTAGGATAACTACATGATCCAAGTGTCTTTATCATCTCATCATAGTCTGGTATGTTGTCACTCTCGAAATTCATCAATACAACCTCAAGAGCTTTAACATCTATTCTTTGCTCAATTGGCACCAATGACAGAGAAAACTTTCAAATTGTCAGGTATCTTCATGGAATAGCACATATTGAAGATAAGTTCTTCTTTGTTTAATATAAACTTGAGTTGGCTCAACTCCATATCCACTAGTGCTTACCCAGTGGTTAGTAAAGGCCTTCCAATTATGATTGGGATGTCAAAGTCTTCTTCAAAATCAAGTATCATTAAATCTGTGAGGAATGTGAAAATTTTCACTCAAATAAGAACATCATATAATATTCCTATAGGCTTCTTCACAGTCCTGTCCACCATCAACAACTGTATAGTAGTCGACGTGGGGACTCCCAGGTCTAACTGCTTGAGCATCGAAAGAGGCATGAGATTAATACTAGCCCCTAGATCGCACAACGCCTTTGCGAAATTGAAGACTCCGATAATGTAAGGTATGATGAATGCTCTGGGTGCTCCTTCTTTTGTACTAAGGACCTGGTTGTGATAAGTTTGCAATAGTGAAGGTCTTGAGCAAGCTCTTGACTCACAATTCTCATTTTAGTAACTAGATCCTTTATGAACTTTACATACCCGAGCATTTGCTCCAATCCATCAATAAGAGGGAGATTGATAGACAACTTCTTCAATATTGAGATGAAGTTCTTGAACTTCTTCTCCTCATTCTTCTTATTTAGCCTCTGAGGAAAATATGGTGGAGGCCTTAGAATAGGTTTCAACTTTTTCGGTGTATCCTTATTTTTACCTACAAGTTCTTTGGTCAGTTCGTCTCTAGTATTCACCTCTTTGCTATTGACTATCTCCTCATGAACCACATCATCAACTATCGACATTGGTTGGTCGATTATTTGCCTGCCCCATATGTAGTAACCTCCATACAATGCTTATCATTCTTTGGATTTTACACTATGTTGCTTGGCAGTGTACCTTTCTGGCATTGGTTCAACTGAGTCAACATCTGACTTAATTGCTTCTCTAACTGCTTCATGGATCCCAAGTGAGACTCTATCTTCTAATTAATTCCCGATATGTCAACTTTCATCCCCTTCAAGGTCTCATCTTGTGTATCCACTTTCTTCGGCAACCTGTCAAACATCTCCTCAATCCTCAAATTACCTGCTTTAGAATTAAGATTTTGTGGTGGTACATATGGTCCATTTCAATATCCATCTGTGCGTGCTCAATCACCATCTCGATCCCTATTTCTATAATCGTATCCTCCTCGGTTGTTGTCCCTGTTATAGTTTCGACCTTGGTTCCCTTGACTTTGGCTCCAATTGTCCTAATTGGAACCTTGGGATTTGGCTCATAAACCCCTTATCTGATCAGTAACAAAGCAAGTGTCCTACTCATAACTTGGGTTACCATACACGGGTGTTCTAGGTGGTTGGTGACTGACTGCATTCACCCATTCTTGGTTTTGTTTCATTAGTAGCCCAACATTTGTGCTAATCTAGGCCAACTTTTGTAACACTTCCTCATTGATTTTAGCCTACTTTGTACTTGTGGTAATTGAGAAAGAACTTTTTGTTGTCATTGATTCCCTTGTGCCATATGCATGATTAGTCTTTGCTACTTTTCAATCTTTGAGCTACTTCAGCAAAAGTGAAGTCCAAGAATGATCTCTGGTAATGGTGTCGGTGATCGCTTTGCAATTGTCATCTAAGACCCGATAGATCTCAACTAGAGAGTCATCAGTAATCTTATGGTCTGGGACACTCTGCAAGTACTTGATAAAACCGCTCCCACGTCGCACTTATCGAATCACCAGGTATTTGTTCGAAGTTGTTGATATGATACTTGAGCTTCAACTTCTTTGATTTGGGAGAATATCTCTCCAAAAAGGCTTTCTACATCTCTTCCTATATAGATATAGAGCTGGGAGGGAGCTCAGATAACCATACTGTCACTTCACTAGTAAGAGATAATAGGAAAACACAGAGCCCAATGACATCCATGGATAATTTTTGATGCCCCATCATAATATTACAGATGAAAACACTTTGTAGATGGTTGTACAGATCCGCTGATGGTAGGCCCAAGAACAACCCTTTATACTACAACATCTACAGTAACCCATTGCAAGTAACAAACTTAGTATCAAGAAGCAGTAGAGGTAGCACGACTGCTCTTGTGACATCCATTATTGTTAGATGAAGTCTGTATTTGTTGCAGCCATTTGCTCCTACTTGTTGTCCTTGTGGTGGTTGATTATTCACCACACGTGGTGGTAATGGTGGGTTTTGATTATTCAAGTTGAGTGCCTCATTAGAAACTTTGATGTTATTGTCTTGAGCCATTCTTCTCAAAATTCTCTGTATCTTTAGATCAAATGGAGAAGGGATTGCTTGACTACACGTATTGGGCATACATTACACATGGATGCTAAATAAACAACAAAAATACATAAAATAAGGAAATAAGTATTAACTCTCTAATCACCCTAATTATACCAATCTAAAAAATCGTATTCCTCGACAATGGTGTCAAAATTTGATCACACTCAAATTACACCTCATTAAGGTATAAGCATTGTTGTTTCAAATTAGAACCCAACAATGGTTAGGGTCGATCCGAAGAGGAATATCATCTAGACTTGGAGTATTTAAAGTAACTTCGATGAATTAATCAACTTACTTCCAAGAGAGGGATTTTGGTGTAAAAGATCAATTATTCAACCCTAAATTAAAAATAAAATTCAAAGCAAGTATTACTGATTCCGTGAAAGAAGTAACTAGGGTATTCTGTTCCCCATGGATTCCTAACGCAGTATCACCTAATAATTATAATCGTTTTTAGTGTGTAACATGCAAAACTGGTAAGTTGTGTTTACCTAATTCCTTAGACTGGCAACTAGGCAAATTTCACCATGCAACTTGGGTCGTCTATGGGTGTCATATTACTAACCCTTACTTTGGTTCGTTCGGGTTAAATAGACGAGAGTACTCACATCGAATCCTGTTATTTATCTCTTATCCCATTCATTATCCCCTTGGGTTGACAAATAAGAATAAGGGAAGTTCTAACATTTGCAACTGCTAAAATGAAATCAAAACAAAGAGATAAATAATGCAAGTATGTACACTTTCCAAAGATTACAGGTTATTTAGTTTTTACTTTGTTAGTTCTTCATAGTTTCCACAACCATAGCTATACATTTAGTTAATGATGTTCATTGTAGATGAAGAAATCATGATAGATGTTTGCATAATTAAACACTTAATGATAAGTTGAAGAATGTAAAATCCAAAATCTCCACGTAATTTGCAATATCAAGATCCAAACATAATCACAAAAAAAACTCAAAGTCTCCAAGAACAACTCAAAAGAAAGTTACAATATGTTCCCTGATAGTCTACATGTCCAAAACACTTAGTGATAAATTGAAGAATGTAAAATCTGAAATCTCCCGTGAATTGCAATATCAAAATCCGAATATAAGCACAAAAAAAAACTCAAAGTCTCCAACAACAACTCAAAAGAAAGTGACAATATGTTCTCTTATAGTCTACATGTCAAAAAATAACTAAAAATCCTATTTATAAGTAGAGAAAACCAAATCATAAATTGATTAGAAAAAATGAATTTGGGACCATCTACGAGCCAATGTACATCCTGCAACTCAATCAATTGCTCGTGGATGAGGTTTCATAGACTGCTCCTTCAAAAACTGTCTTCCATGAACGAGACTCTTTCTATGACTCATATGGACTACGAGGCATACACCTCTCCGTCCTGTGAACTTTCAAAAACTCTGAACTTCTTTCCACGAACAAGTCTATGGGTCATGGAATGAACCACGACCCATCCAATTAATCACCATTCTCACTTCAGAAAATCTATCCAAAACTAGATCAGGATCACGAACTTCCACCTACGGCTTGTGGATTAAACCACCGCCCATAAGTGCGTGGTCGAGAACATCACCAAAAAGTTGTTGAAACATGCAATCTTCACAAAAACCTCTCGAATACTATAAAACTAATATAAAATACATCAAATCTACTAACATCACTTAGAGGATACATAAAATTCTAAGTTTAAAGAATTCAAAGTATCATATTTTGGCGGCACATCAAAACATTTCATTTGATCTACTAAGGATCTCCGTTAGGACTGATATACTAATTTTTTGTTGTATATTGATTGGTTGTTGTACTTCTAATTATCTAGGATTGACAGAACTATTGTGGCATGTTGGACAAACCTATGACTACTGTATTCATTATCTATTGTAATTATTCTTAGAGGTCGTATTTATTGTGGTTGATCTGTTAAGGGCCATAATTACTAGAATTGATTGGTCAAGCATTATATTATTATGGTTGACTTGTTAGATGTTGTAATTGGTTAATTTTGGCCTGTAAAGGTTGTATTTGTCAGGTTTAACCTGTTGAGATTGGTTATGAGTTGTATATCATTATTTTGCTGTAATTTTGGTTATCTAATTTTGGGGTTGTTGGGCATTGGATTGGTACCGTGTTACCTTCCTTGCTCATGGTATTTCTCTTGTGAATGAGTGATGATACATGCTAAGGGTTGCGACCAGGAATATGGTATATACTTGTGTGCATATGGAAGAGTCCACCCTGTGATTAGTATTCGAGTATCTGTTATTCTTTCGAATACCTGACGGTTGTTGAGAATAATTGTAATAGTATGTTGATTATCTATCACATTCTTGATTATCTAACCTGATAAAGTATCTGTTATGTCGCCCAAATTACACCTCCTTTTTTAGGATAAAGCAATCATTGTCAAGAAATAGAACCTAACCAAGATTCGGGTCGAACCCAAGGGAATACTGCAAACTAAAAAGAATTTAATTGATGCAATTTGAGGGAGTATTATTCAATTGATGCAATTTGAGTGATTAACTAGCTTATCTTCCCAAAGAGGGGGTTTTGTAATAACAAGTAGAAAGTAATCCTAACTAAGACATGACTTTAACCAATATGGAGATAAACTAGGGTATTGTGTTTTCCATGATTCCCTAACTTTGTATCACCGGATAACCTAATTCTTTTCTCGTGTGTAGCATGCAGGATGGTAGTTTAAGTTCACCAAATCCTTTGGCCCAGGCCAAAAGCAGATTTCACTATATGACTTGGTCCATCTTCACAGTGTAACATTACTAACCCTTACCTATTGTCCCATTACAACCTCCCCTTGGCCCAGTTCGGTTGATTAGACGAGAACACATCAATCGAATCCTGTTAATTGATCCCTTTTCCTATTCATTACTACCTTGGTCCAGTCAGTAACACTAGGTGGGTCCTAATGTTAGCCACCACTAGAAAACATGCAAAATAAAGAGAGTTAATTAACACATACATGCACACTTTCCAATAATTATGAATTATCCGATTTTACCTTGTTAGTTTTTCATGGTTCCCATAACCTTAGTTGTGGATTTATCTATCATGATTTATTTAGATGTAAGACTTATGAATTTGAATAACATAATAGAGCACTTGCACAATTGAATTAAGCACAAGCAAATCCATGCTTTAATGAGAATCACAAGATTCGTAATTAGAAGATCAAATCAAAGTGTACAAGTGTTTCTCTAAACTCTCTAATGTTCTCTCTACTCTATCTTACTATTTTTCTGCTAACTATTCGAACTCTCTAAGAAAAATAACCTAAAGCCCTATTTATAATGATTAAAATACATGTCCTAAACAAAATAGGATAATTGGGTTGGCACACCTCATGAGCTGCTTTACGGGTCATATTATGTTCTACGGCTCGTAATCGGTCTTCCATAATTTGTTGCTGCAAAACTAGACTTGTGTTCTATGATACCCCTCTGTGGGTCGTAAAGTATTCTACAACTCATAGGGGGTTTTATCTGATGAAACTTTAGAAAGTCCTTATCTGATCCTCAGGTCACGAGACTTGATCTATGACTCATAAAATGATTCCCGACCCGTCTGCATATTCACAGAACAAACTTCAGAAACCTACCCCTCACTAAAATTGTCCAACGAAACTTCCTTCACGGCCCGTAGAATGTTCTACGACCTATAAAGGGTCTCGTACATCCTAAAAAATTAGCAACTTCTTGATATTCTTCCCAAAATAAATGCCACCCTGAAATACTACCAAAAAAACACATAAAACCTACTAACATCGCATTGAGAGCACACGAAATTTCAAGTTTTAAGCATCAAAAGTGTTGTATTTTGATAGCACATCAACACGCTCAACTTAAAATTATTGCTTGTACTCAAGTGATGAACTTAATCTACATAAGCAATACAATAACATACAGACCTCAACCTAATAGCATATATCATATCAAACTTAGACACAGATATCCATACCACTTTTCAAAACACAATCAGATAGCTATCCAACAAACCAATACAGATGCATGCGATAATACAACTATAACAAGTGAGGTACTATCAACAAGCCATAATCACTAAATAAGTCTAATGCTAATAGTGCAATGCAAGTGTCCTCACGAAAGAAGTCCCATATTTCACTCCAATGATGGTTTCATGTATAATCTTAGGACTATGCAAAATCATTCACTCTCACAGAATATATTATGTATCATGCCCAATACCATAGACTTGCCCCCATGCTCATGACTAAGATCTTTTGACTACTTGGACTAGGATCACTTTAGGACTTTATGTGCTTATAACATAGGCTCAGGGGGCTTTGGTATGATACTTTGGGAACATAGTGGCTAAAGGCCCTCCTTGACACTCCAATTTTTACACCTTTGCCCAACCAACACTATTACTTTCACTCCATTCTCCCTTTTCTCCTACTTCAAGCTTTTCTGGGTGCTTGCTTTTCATTTTATTTCAGCTTTTTACCTTGTTTTCACACTTCATTTTTCTTTTTTAGCTCATGACTAAGGGATCACTTATTTTTCTTGCACCCAATACACATTTTTACTCATTTTCCCTATATCACTAACTTTTCCACCTCATTTTGTGGTTCACTCTTATACCATCCACCCTTAACTTAGGCTTTTGGCCTGAGTTAAGGTGCACATTATCCGACCTCAGAACTAGGGACACTCATAGTAGTCATCCTCAACTTAGGATTTTTGCCCAAGGTGCACAATATTCAAGGAAGGATCAAGGCCAATTTCAGGATTTTACAACTAATAAGGCTAGATCACTTAGGGTTTACAAAGAATAAGTAAATGTTAGGCTCAAACATTAGGACAAGGGATATTCTGCTCATTTGGTTGGTCATTTAGGCTAAGTAGACTTTTAAGAACAATGGTCTAAGATCCTTTCCTAATCCAATTAATTTACAGTCTAACTTAAAGTAACATGGCAAGTTCTGGATTGAAACACCATACTTGAATTTAGCAAATTAAGCTCTCACTCACATGACACTGATTACATTATCAACAAAAAACTCTCAGATCATGCTTATCTCAATTAATCCTCACTTATCAGAACATGCACTATCAACATACTTAAACAGACATGGTTGCTATCTAGACTAACTAATCAAAATTTGGTGGGCATTATTTTTTCATAAAAACATGTATATACCACAAATATCAGTACTATATGCTATAAATACTATCTAAACATCCTAAACATGTCAGTTCAACAGAAAGTAAATATCCATGGGGAAAAAGAACACAGACAAGAAAACCTCTAGGATTCAAAAATTAGGATAGTTATGGACCTAAGCTACTCGAACTTCATTGAGGCCTATAACTACCCATACCCCATCGAAAAGAGGTGCATTATCCTTAATGCACACAATCAAAACAAACTAAAGTATTGGGGTTAAAAAGCATGCCTGGGTGCCTAAGCACCAGTGTGTGGCTGAGTCTGACCACCCTCAACCTGCATGGTGGCCTCCTCAGTAGTAGCACTCTATCTGGAAGGTCCAACACCCCTCACCTACTCGAGCTCACGAGCCTATCGTCTATTTACCTCTTGTCTCGACTCTCTCAAGACAAGCTTGAGCTCCTCCTCCTCCTCCTCTATCAGCACCGTATGAAGCATACGACATCTAGATTATCATCCATGTGGGGCCTCTTTATGTGGAAAGACTGTGTATGTACCTCATGAGCAAATAGGTCTACCACCGGCATTAGGAGTGTGGTTTCTGGCAGTCTCACCGGTGCTTCTAGTGCTGTTATCATCTTGGCCAAGAGTCACTGGATGGATGTTAGGATGGCTGTCATATTTGTTGGTCGGGCTGTGGTCAATCTCTATTGTACCCTCGTCTTAAAAGTATTAATGCGGGTATCCACCCCTAAAAGACAGTTCTGAATAGCAATGACCGTGTATGCCTGCATGCGACCCTCTGACTCTGAAATCGCCTGGTGAACCCTTGAACTAGCTGAGTGAACTATGACTCATCACGTGACAATCTCTATGCTATGGCCTGTATAGATACCCTAGACACGTCAACCATGCCTGTGGGTGTTGTCTGTGATGGCCGGTGGTGCAGGAGTGGTAGTAGTAGGCCCTCCTCTCCTCATCTACCTCGTTCGTGGGGGCCTCTCCTCTGTGGCAGCAACAGTGGTGGTGGGTAGAACCTCAGGCGGTGGCACTGGGGTGAATATCTCTAGCATGGGAGTAGGATGGTGCAGTGCTCACCGGAGTGCAATCGGGTTCTCCTCAGCCTTGATCAGGCTAGTATCCAAAGTACGCTGGACGTCGATCAGTGAGTCAAATAGGTGTAGACTCTCCACCCTCGACTCTAGAAAGATTTTGTAGATCAAGTATGGAAAAGGGATGGAGGTGGACCTCTTCAGGGCGACCTCGTGGATTTGCTGGAGATGAGACGAGCCCAATCTATCTTATAGCCAGCCAAGATACTGGCAACTAGTATTGCAAGCTTCGCGATCAAAGTGTTATATGCAAGTGTTGGCCAGATGCATGATCTGACAACTGGATCCCAAATATTGAGAGGCAAAGGGGGGAACTGAGAGAAGCCTTGATAATAGGCTTGGAGTGAGTGGCTACCCATGCAGGTTCTGGACCCTACTTAACAATCAAATCGACCACCTATCTCATCAAGCCGGCTTTGTGGTTTGCATCTCTCATTAGGGGCAAGTCCCTGGTCAGCCCCATTCTGTGGTTGAACTCTATTGTGGATTTGGCGGCAGGGAACTCGGGCCCAAATAACATACAACAAATAGTGGTCTCTGAGATATCCACCTGTTGGCCCCTCACTTTGGTCAGTGTTAGTCTGGGATGAGAAAGGGGCTTCTTTCCCTTGGGAAGTGTGCTCTCGATGGTGGCTGCATATGATGCATAGAACTCCCTCACCATGGCTGGGGAGTACCTCCCAAGAAAATTGGTCAGCCACTGGAGCCTATATCTGATCATAGTTTCCTGGAGATTGGGGACACTGTCTAATTTGTCTAGGATGACCCGAGGCTCCTCATAAATGGAGTAGGCGGGCTTTGCCCACTCTGTAGTCTGGACATCCTCTATACAGATGTTCCGTATACTCGTGACACACCACCGACTACTAAGAGCGTCGGGTGGAGATGGTGATGCCCATGGTACGGTAGAGGACTCTGTCTCCAACTCATCACTGGAGCCTGTCTCTAAGCTGGACTCCTCCCTAGACAGAGTCATCTGAATAAAATTTCTCTTTTTGTAGTCTACCTCGTCATATTGGGAGTACAAACGACAAGAGCCTGGGTCTATCCAGCTCTGGTTGTAGCTCCCGTCTGTAGTCTGTCATCCTTTGGGTCAGGTTGGACGCTGAGCTCCTCTATTGATCCGCTCAGTGTGAGGGTCTGCTCATCCCCTGAGGGCTCATCTTTGAGCCTCCTCTACATGGGCTTCATTTCCTCACATCTTGTTATTGGTGCTATGCTACCTGAAACATAGACATTTACACACCTTAGTTAGCCCCACATATCAGAAAATGAAATGCAAAAACAAAAAAAAAATCTTGATGTCACCCAAGTTACACCTTCCTTTTAAAGATAAATTGGTCGTTATCAAGAAATAGAACCTAACCAAGGTTATGGTCGAAACCCAAGAGAATATGGTATACTTAGAAGAATTCAATTGATGATATTTGAGTGATTAACCAGCTTATCTCCCTGAAGGGGAGGGGGTTGTAATAACAAGTAGAAAAATACTCTTAATTAACACAAGAGTTTAACCTATATGGAAAAAAACTAAGGTGTTGTGTTCCCCATGATTTCCTAACTTAGTATGACAAGATGACCTAATTCTTTTCTCGTGTGTCACATGTAGGATGGTAAGTTAAGTTTACCAAACCATTTGGCCTAGGTGAGAGGCGAATTTCACTATGTGACTTAGTCCATTTCCGCAGTGTGACATTACTAACCCTTACCTATTGTCCCGGTACAACCTCCAATTGGCCCAGTTGGGTTGATTAGACGAGAACACATCAATCGAATCCTGTTAATTAATATTTTTTCCTATTCATTACTACCTTGGTCTAGTCAGTAACATTAGATGGGTTCTAATGTTGGCCACTGTTAGAAAGAATTCAAAACAAAGAAAATTAATAAATACATACATGCATGCTTTTCAAGAATTATGAATTATTCGGTTCTACTTTATTAATTCTTCATGATTCCCACAACCCTAGTTGTAGATTTAGCTACTCATGATTAATGTAGATGCAAGACTTGTTAATTTGAATAACATAATAGAGCACTTACATAATTGAATTAAGCACAAGAAAATCCAAGCTTCAATGAGAATCACAAGATTGTAATTAGAAGATGAAATTAATGTTTACAAGTGTTTCTCAAGCTCTCCAATATTTTTTTTCTCTCTTGTTCTTCGTTCCTCTCGACTATATCTCTCTAATTCTCGCTCTCTCCTCAAGAAAAATAACCTAAAAACCTATTTATAATATTTAAAATACAAATCTAACATAAAATAGGACAATTGGTCGGCAGGCTCCACGAGGTGATCTACGGGCTGTACAGTGATTTACAGCTCGTAGTCGTGCTGTCGTACTTTGTTGCTTCAATTAAGGACTTGACTTCTATGACATCCCTCTACGGACCATAGGGGGTTTCGTCTGATGAAATTTCAGAAAGTCCTCAATCTCTGGTCCTCAGGGTACGAGATTAGGTCTACAACTCGTAAAGTGTTCCACGAATCGTCTGCATGTTCGTAGACCAAACTTCAAAAATTCATCCTTCACTGGAATTGCACATGAAACCACCTTCATGGCCCCTAAAGGGTCTTGTAAATCCTCAAAATCAGGAACTTTTTTTCATATTTTTTCCTAAATCAATGTCAACCCTGAAGTCCTGCAAAACAAACACAAAAACACATCAGACATACCAACATCACATTGAGAACACACGAAGTTCTAAGTTTTAAGCAACAAAAGTGTTGTATTTTGATAGCACATCACCTACCTGTACATAGTAACTTATACTGATATTATCAATTAATCTTTTTTTGTTGAGTGCAGAATGTGTTCCAGAAGCTCCTTTGATATTCCAATTCTAGCATGTGCTGGCAAACTTCTGATCCTAGGGCGAGTGCTCCAATTTCAGGCCATTGTGAATCTTTATAGCAATCCTTGTCCATCTTCTGGACAATGAGACAATTTTACGTTTAATTAATTAGTGCTTTTGATTATGCTTGACTTTTTTTTAGAAGTTCTTATACAATGACTTTCAGGTCTTGAAAATTTATTGATATGGTTGATTTATTTCCACACTAAATTAAAATATTAATTTTTTATTTATAAACTTAAATACTATATTATTTTTGTATGGTCTTTAATTAGCTAATTCTTGAGTTCAATGGAATTCAATAGTTATTCCAATTCATAACTATTTGGATCGTGACATAATGTCGTGACATCACTGATACTTATTTAATCTTTAGATATTAAAAATTAATATGGTGATTCCAATTCATGATTATTTGGATCGTGAAGTAATGTTGTGGCATCACTGATACTTATTTACGCTTTAGATATTAAAAAGTAATATGGTTATTTCAATTTATGACTATTTGGATCGTGACGTAATGTTATGACATCATTGTACTTATTTTATCTTTGGATATTAAAAATTAATATCATTTTCAAAAATTGCACTATGAAAATTTAGTCAAAAGAACTTCACAGAATTTTCAAATGTAGAGAAAATTACACTAAACACTACATTATATTTATTTAATTTATTTGCTAAATACATTAAATTTGGGACTAAAAGAAGTTCATATGACAATATAAATACGGTTGGTGTTAGACATATCTTTGCACCATTTCTCAATTTCAAAGTTATTTTATAATTTTTATTATCAAGAAAATATTGATTTTTTAAAACGCAAACCTAATTTCTGGTGAAGCTGAGGTAAGTAAGAATTTTTTTAAAATTTTCTTTGAGTTTTTAAAATTTTATTTTATAAAATTATTCAAATATATCTAATGTCGCTTATATTTATTTATCTCTCTTTTGATGATGTGCTGCTTCCATTTTCTATTTTGATAATGTTAAATGAATCTGTATCAATCATGTTTAGTATAGATCAAATTCTCTTTTGATATTTTTATGATTTTTATAAAAAATAACAACAACAACAACAACAACATACCCAGTATAATCCCACTAGTGGGGTCTGGGGAGGGTCGATTGTACGCAGACCTTACCGCTACTTCATAGAAGTAGAGAGGCTGTTTCCTAAAACCCTAGGTTCAAATCCCAAAGGCAGAATACCTAGATATGACAAAAAGGAAAGTAGAGTACGTGAAAAGTAAGAACTAAGAACATATAAATAGATAAATAAATAAATAAATAAATAAATAAATAAATAAATAACACGTGACAATATTAAATATGATAAACTTACCATGAATCCTACATACTTAGTATATTAAAAAAATACTAACACATACTTTATGCGTACATGATGTCACCACGTAGGAACTAGAGCCCCACTTGATCATCCTCCTCCATGTGGTGAGTACGACATCTCTCAAACTCTTTGGTGAGTCCTCCAATTCGGGGACGATGGTTATGATCTTAAACTATGTGCTAAGACTACCTTTCTTTTATGTATATGTTGACTATGTGGGTGAGCTTGATAGCTTGTCTTAGCTCCCACTAAGTATCTAAATTTTAGAGGTATTGTTAGACATGTTTGTATTATGCTGTGAGCTTTGACTCCCTCTTGACTCTTGATGTTTATGATATGAAAATTGTCCCTTAGCCTCCTTTGTCCCTATTTACTATATCTTGTTGTATTTTATTGCTTCCGCCCAAGGATGTGTAATGATATGATAAGAGGCTTGCTTGGGGTCCCTTCAGGGTCCCCATACGCCGTGTCATGTCTAGGACCTAGGCTTATGTTGTGAAAAGCTTAGTATCAGAGCACTAGACTGTTAGATCCTCGGAGTCCAACACACCGCATCAATTAGAGTCTTATTTATGGTTGTGTTATACACCACAACTATGAGTAACAAGCTATGAGGCATTTTAGGAAATGTTTCCCTTCTTCATTTTCTAAGTTGTGCTATAGAGTTGAAATAATGTTTTCCCCCCTAATGATTATTCTTTGCTATGCTCGGTCATGCCTAACACAAGATGAAGAAGAGCCCACACTCCGGAGGACCAACCGGCTCATGGTGAGCTCCGGGATGCTGTCACTTTGCTTGCACAAGTTGTGGCTAATGAAGCCTATCAAGGGACCCAAGCCCCTCATGCTCCTACACCGGCATCGCGGGTGGGAGACTTCGTGAGAATGAATCCCCCATAATTCCATGGGTCAAAGCTGGCTAAGAACCCTTAAGAGTTCATTGATGAGGTCTACAAGGTTTTGGCTATTATGGGTGTTAGATCGAAGAAGAAGGCAGAGTTGGTGGCGTACCAACTCAAAGGGGTGGCAAAAATATGGTTTAACCAATGGAAGGTAGAGAAGGAAGTCAATAACGTGGTGCGTTAGGAGTTCAAGGCGGCTTTTTTTAATTGTTTCTTCCCTCTTGAGCTTTAAGAAGCCAAATTGGTGGAGTTTATGAATTTGAGACAAGGGTCTATGAGTGTGAGGGAATGTGCCCTCAAGTTCACTCAACTCACTAAATATTCTCCTCACTTGATTGCTGATCTAAGGTCTAGAATGAACAAGATTGTGACAAGTGTTTTCGATTTGGTGAGTGAAGAATATCTATCTGCTATGTTGATTAGTGATATGGATTTATCCCGATTGATGACCTATGACGAACAAATACAGGAGGAGAAGTTGAGGAAGAGGAGGGATCATGAGGCCAAGATTTCCCTCTTTGAAGTGAAGTTCCAAAGTCAAAAGGGTGGTTGGTTTCATCAAGGCCAAGGGTCTTTTCCTATATTCAAAAAGAGGGTTGCCATTGATTTTCCAAAGGCCCAAGGTGTTGAATGTATGGATCATTATGGTGGTGTACAAAATGTGGTAGGGGTCATAGTGGCCCATTCTTGAAGGATAATAATGCATGTTATGGTTGTGGGGAAGTTGGGCATAAGGTGGTGGATTGCACCCGAAATTGCAATAAGGGCAAGGAGGTTCGCCCACAAGGTGCTAATGCGGTTCCTTTGGGGAGAGGTGGCCGACAAGATGTTTCCCCAAGGCACAATCGGTTTTATGCTTTGCATGGGAGGCAAGGGGCTGATGGGGTGCTAGACATTGTTACCGGTATGTTAAAAGTTTTTTATTTTGATGTGTATGTGTTGATTGATCTAGGTGCCACTCTTTCTTTTATTACACCCTTTGCTGACAAAAAGTTACATTTTGAGCCAGAATTGTTGTGTGAGTCATATGAGGTGTCTACTCTTATTGGTGCATCTATTGTTGCAGAAAGTTCTATAGAAATTGTCCAATTTGCACTCGCATAAAATGTTGCCTTGTGATCTTGTTGAGTTGGATATGATTGATTTTTGATGTCATTCTTGGGATGGATTGTTTGCATGCATACTATGCCTCTACTGATTATAGAAGTCGTAGGGTCAAAGTACAATTCCCAAATGAATCCGTTCTTGAGTAGGAGAGTCATGATGTAGTGGTCAATTGTAGATTCATCTCTTGCATTAAAGCCCGTAAGTTGATCTCTAAAAGGCGTCTTTATTATCTTGTGAGGGTTAGGAATGTGGAGTATAAAGTCCCATCTATAAAGTCATTTCCAATTGTAAATGAGTTTCTCGATGTCTTTCCAAATGACCTTCTTGGTGTTCCTCCCAGAAGGGAAATAGACTTTGGTATAGAATGATGTGCTGTCAAAATACAACACATTTGATATCAAAAAACAAGGGATTTTGTGAGTTCTCAATGTGACTTTTTATCATTTATGTGTTATTGTATTGTTCTTGCAGAAAAGTTAGGTTGGCATGATCTTGGAGAAAAGTTGTAGACTATGCTGAATCATTGGACATATGAGCTAACCTACGAGTCGTAGCCCAAGATACGAATCGTAGGGTGTGTCGTAGCAAGAATCAAAGACCAAAATTCAAAAATTTGCTTAGTAGAAGTCACCTCTACAAGGCCATCCTACGAGTCATAAGTCTCACAATGACTCGTATATGTAGACTTGTAGTAGGAATTAGAGAGCCAAAATATTAGACCAAAAACTGAAGTCCAAGACTACGAGAGGAACATACGAGTCGTAGCTCAAGCAATGACTCGTACCTGTGGGTCATACCAGTTCAGTCCAAGATGCCAAGAACCCGATACGAGACCCTAACTATAACTCGTAGATCACTCTACGAGTCGTACCTGCAAGGCGTACTAGCTGCCATTTTGTGTTATTTTTAGGGTTTATTTGTAAATACTATAAATACATTAAGTTAGGTTTTTAGGAGGAGATTATAGAAATTCAGAAGAGAGAACTTGCCTTTGAATATTCTTTTAAGAATAGTTTAGGGTTTTAGATTAGTTTATTATTCTCTCTTGAAAAACCCATTTTGGGGATTGCAAATCTTGCTATGTACTTATTGTTGATCAATTAAGCTTGTGGGTTTGCAACTTGTGGAGCCTACACTATTCAGTGTTTTTGGTAAAATTTTTACTTATGTCTTATATGTGCATTTTTGCTTGTTTTGCTTAGCCATGAGTAGGTAAGCACCCACAATTTGGGGTTGTGGGAATCATGGGTAGTTGACTTAAAAGTAACCTAGGTTTATTGCAATTTGTACGATTGGAGTTTGCATGTATTGTTTATTTTCCTTCATTATGATTGTCGTTTGGTTGTGGCCAATACCAAACCTCGCCTACTATAACTAGCCCGACTAAGGTAGTGACGAATAGGAAAAGGAAAGTAGATGATAGGATTCAATTGATGTGTTCTCGTCTAATCAACCAAACTTACCCAAGGGGAGGTTGACTAGGACAATTGATAACAGTTACTTGGCACGCCATGGTGGCCGACCAAGTGCCATGGTGAAATTCGACCTTCACCATCACAAGACGGCTGGAAGAACCCGAGTTACCATCCTGCATGTGAATTTCCATTTGTAGTTATGCTACCTAAGGAAATTGAGTCAACGAACCAGGGTGAACACAATTCCCAAGTTGTCCCTAAAATTGGTGAACATAACGAAACCCAACTACTAGTATCACATAGCCAAGATTTTAGACTGTACATGGGTGTAAGGCCCTAGTATCTACATCTGTATGCCTCCTGAGCATTCGTAATCCCAGAAGGTGTTCGACTACGATCGCATATATGATAGTGTTGAACATTACAAATAAGGTGGCGGGAAGAGATTCTGACGACATGGTCAATTTAATAGACAACCATCTTAGTGGCAGGAGTGCAGGAATTGCTATGGTAGAGGTGAGGTGGGGCATTTGGCTAGACATTGTCCATATCATGCACCTCCCACTACGTTATCTTAGAGGTAGGAGACCAGGGCTTGTTGTCATTATTGATCTAATATTGTTGGATATGGTTGTGTAACACCCCACACCTTACCATACTTATACTATACAAATGAAATATGACATGATTTGGTTAAACTAGCACTA
>JAABOM020000012.1:16434905-16467317 GCA_011800125.2 Solanum clarkiae | reverse complement strand
AAAGATTTTCTGTTAGTCTTTTAAAATATTTTGATGGTTTCCTAATTATCCGTAAAATTAGGTGGCGACTCTGTGTCTTTTCGAATTTCAAGGATTGATTTTGCTCAAATTAATTGAGTTTAGATTGATTCTTGCTTTTCGAACAAATTTTTAATTTATTTTCAATTTATTTTTTAAGCCGGTAATTTTCGGCATAACAGTGTATAAAAAATACAGAAAAAAGCGACGGACTGCATCCACAAGTCCGTCACTTTTCTGCAAATTTTTTTAAAAAGCATTTCCAAAAAAGCGACATACAAGGACTCCATTTCCATCGCTTCATTAAACATTTTTAAAAAAAATTTTTAATGATGCGACGGACAGGGACCCCAAGTCTGTCGCTTCTTTAAATTTTTTTAAAAATAATTTTTTAAATATGTGACGGACAGTAATGTTGCATCCGTCGCTTTTAAAAAAAATTATTTAGAAAGCGACAAAAAACGTAAATTGACGCAGTGCGTCGCTTTTCGAAAAGCGTCGATCAAAAAAGCGACGGATTGGACTGTGTCACTTTTTCGTCAATTTAGCAGTGGAAGGTTCAAAGTTCAAAGCTGGATTACCATTTTACCCCTGTATCAAATTAAAATGTTATAAAATATTCAATTATTTATTAAATATTAAATAGCCATACATAAATATCATAATTAAGAAGATCAAAGTTGGTCTCTTTGCCTACCATGGCTATTCATTTTCTTGCCTATTAAATTATAATCATATCATGATATTATTATATTAACTGTTGTACTATATTACATGATAGTATGATACTAAAACTTAAAAAGAGGAAGGTGTTACTCAAAATATTAAAGGACAAAAAATTGTCCATAGAAAGTTGTAAGATGTTTTTATCTTTTTTAAAATTACATTAATTATATTTTTAAATTTGTTTATATATTTATTTTCCAGCTAATATACATATTGTCACTTAAATAATTGTCATTTCCCCTTATTGTTTTGATTCAATACAACTTATAAAGTGATCACTAACTAAGTGTTAACTGTCATATGCATCAAATAAAAAAATCAAAAGCCTCAGTAACTTTGTTATTATTATTTTTAGATATTCATATTCATAACTCATATCTAATTACTTATTGCTACTTTTAATATTCATTACTCTCATGTTTTTCATATTCATGACCTCCAAATATTTAATTTATAACTTTATAATATCTTTTGATCTTCCTCCTCTTGTATCTATATAAATTCATCTTTTTTGTTTCAAGAGATCTCTACTCAAGGTTAACATTTTTTATTCTATAGCTAATAGTTAAACTGTTAAAGTAGTTAAGCACATATATCATTATTATGCTACTTGAATCATGCTTTGATTTGACTAAATTAGGAGGGCTCTCGAAGTTTGATTGGTTATGTGATAAGGTGTCGATAAGAATTCAAAAAATTATGTATGATTAAAGTCTTAAAAAGATAGTGAATTGTATTTTTTTTAATATATAATTATTAGATTTTATTACTTATGATACGTATATTTTATAAAATCTATCATTCTAATGAGTCTATTAAAAATTTGAGGCATACATGCAATACACTTATTCAGAAACTAATATTAACAAAAGTAAGTCAAATAAAAAACAAACGAGAGTATATTTTTGTCATTTTTCTTTTAAATTATTATAATAATTTATAATACTTTTATGTTGGAATAAACATACAGAGCACCTAATTTTTATTTAAAGTTCAAACTTCGAAATGTCAACAATACCACATAAATTTGACAAATAATTTTTTATTCTTTTGTTTGGACTACAGAGTAGACAACAACAACATTACAACAACAACAACATTACCCCAATGCCTCAAAGGCTCTCGCCCATTGCGGGGTAAGGGGGTCGAATGTACGCAGCCTGACCCCTATGTTTAAAAACATAGCGCGACTGTTTCCGAATGATCCATGATGAGGGACTACAGAGTAGACACAGTTTCACAAATTAAGGCCACTGGTAATACTATATTAAAAGTATGATCCTTAAAAATATTGTTTTAAATTTTTTACACTTTATTAAAATATTTTTTTTTAAACAAAATTATATTTTCACATTTTTTTCTTAATTTATTTTATTTATATAGTTTTAAGATTCATTTTTAGATTAGAATTTCTTTTTATTTAGAATTCACTTTTGATTTAGACATATACTATATAAATAATTAACCAAAATTTTAACTATACAAATTTATAAAAATAAAATTCAATAAAATTATATTGAACTACTCTTTTTATAGTTATGGATCTTTTGTTACATTAAATTTTAATCACTTAATTATTTAAGTTTTAATTATTCAATTCTAAATACTTTGTGTTACTTTTCACGCACTCGACTTTTCTTTTTGTCATATCTAGGTATTCTGCCTTTGGGATTTGAACTGAGGATTTTAGGAAACAACCTCTCTACTTCTATGAGATAGCGGTAAGGTCTGCGTACAATCGACCCTCCCCAGACCCCACTAGTGGGATTATACTGGGTATGTTGTTGTTGTAAATACTTTGCGTTCAAAAACTATTAGCATATCTATATTATAAATAATTAAATTAATTTTCTCATCTTTGACATTTTACAATAGATTAAACTATTACATAAGTATTTATTTAATTTTATTTACATAAATATTATATTTATGATGACAAGTACTATTTATACAAAAAAAAACTTTAAATTGACGCTGCACACGTGTGAAGCACCTTTATATATGAAATATAGCAAGACATGGACAACAGATTTATAATATATATAAATTACTGAAATCATCATCATTATAACCCCGCCTAAACTACTGTGAGCTGAGGCAAACAATAATGAAAAAAGAGGAGAGAAAATTGAAAACAACATAATACCAGGGATAGGAGGACAAGGTAACTGTGCCTACAATAAACTAGATATGTTTAAGGAGTGCCTTGTTAATACAACACTTTCTTCTGACGGACTACAATCTTAGTATCTCCAATCCGATATATTCCTGTAAAATCATTAGACCTCAACATAAACAGGATGCTGCCTTCTCGACATGGCAAGACGCCCCAGAGATAACCCAAAAGTTGCTTCATAAGCCCCACAAATCTTTAGTGGCCAACACAAATAATGAACTCTTAAGACCACAGACAAGACTGTTGAGCTAAACGTGATCACCTGATCTACACAGGGATAGGCTCAGGAGCCGGGTCCGAGGGAGTGCCACTACTGCCATTGAGGACAGTCACATTGCCATCTGAATCAACGTCCACAATGACTGAATCACCTTCTTTAATCTCACCTGCAAGCATTTTCTCAGCCATGCTGTCCTCTAACAGTCTCATAATAGCTCTTCTCAGAGGCCGTGCTCCGTAGCTAGGGTTGTATCCCTCGTCAACCACTCGGTCTTTAAACCTCTCTGTCACTTGAAGTTCTATTTCCTTCACTTTCAACCTCTCAAATACCTCCTTGAGCATGATATCAGCTATCTCCTTAACCTCTAACTTAGTGAGCTGACGGAATACAATCATCTCATCCAATCTGTTCAAAAACTCTGGCCTGAAGTACTGCTTCAATTCTTCAGTCACTAAGCTCTTGATCCGATTGTAACTGCTATCCTTCTCATCAAAGTCTAGATCAAAACCTATACGACGGCCACCTTTCTCAATTACACTACTCCCAACATTTGATGTCATGATGAGAAGTGTGTTCTTGAAATCTACAGTTCTACCTTTGCTGTCGGTCAACCTTCCATCTTCAAGAATTTGAAGCATCATGTTGAACACATCAGGATGAGCTTTCTCGATCTCATCAAAGAGAACAACCGTATAAGGTCGACGCCTAACAGCTTCAGTTAATTGACCACCCTCAGTGTAACCAACATAACCAGGAGGCGATCCAATGAGCTTAGAGACCGTGTGTCTCTCCATGAATTCACTCATATCAAGCCGGATCATTGCTTCTTCAGAACCAAAGTAATAAGCGGCCAGTGCCTTTGCCAGTTCTGATTTCCCAACACCAGTGGGACCAGAAAAGATGAAACTAGCAATAGGTCGGTTGGGATTCTTGAGCCCAACTCGCGCACGTCGAATAGCGCGACTAATTGCTTTGACAGCTTCATCCTGGCCAATGATTCGCCTGTGAAGTGTTTCTTCCATTTTTAGGAGGCGATCAGATTCATCAGTGGAGACCTTCTCAACAGGGATACCAGTCCAAGAAGAGACAATGTGTTGAATATCTGCTTCTGTCACAAGGGGACCTGTATCTCCAGCCTCACTTTCAGCCTTGCTCATCTCTTTGTTTTTGTCTATGAGGGCTGTGATCTGTGCCTTGAGATCCATTTCTCTATCACGTAATTCCCCAGCCTGTCGGTCAATCCAAAACCATCTCATTAGGAAATTCTATAATTACAATACTTGATAGGAAACTAGTTCAATGCTATAATAGCTATTTTTAAGGGGTTCTTTAGATGTACATTACAGACTCGGTACCTTTTCGAAATCTTGACTGCGGACAGCTTCATTCTTCTCCTTTGTAATCTGGCGAAGTTCTTTCTCGAGCTCTTTTGCTTCTTCGGGGAGCTGGAGAGCAACAACAGAGCATGTCACTCAACAAATAGTAGGGCATTGAGAGATTACAAGAGAGACTAAGGGAGCATTTCATGCCTGAGCATGACGAAGTCGAACGCGAGAACCAGCTTCATCAATCAAATCAATTGCTTTATCAGGCAGAAATCGGTCACTGAAATGTGAAGACGTAAGTGAAAAGATGTATGAAGCAGGAAAAGAGATAAACCTTTACACTCGAATCAATATCATCGAATCTAGGATACCTTTTTTCTGGAGATAGGCATAAAACCTAATTAGACGCTAATAAACAAAACAAACCAACTTCTATTATCATTAACGCAAACATATTTCTTCAAGGTAGCAATGCATCAACAATTCAATGAGAGAAAAGAGTAAAAAGGTACAAGGAGACGTAGGAAAATGGTAGAGATTAGATACCTGATGTACTGGTAGGAGAGCTGGGCAGCAGCCACTAAGGCCTCATCGGTGTAACGAAGTTTGTGATGAATCTCATACCTCTCACGAAGCCCTCGCAGAATCTGTATAGTTTCATCAACAGTAGGTTCAGGGACCTTGACTGGCTGGAATCGTCTCTCCAGTGCAGGATCTTTCTCAATATGCTTTCTGTATTCATCCAGTGTAGTAGCTCCGATACACTGAGAAGAAGCCAAGAAGATACTATTGAGATACATATAGAAGCTTTCTCCAGCTTAGCTGACAGACTGATTAGTCATTTTTAACATTCTTATGGGGTGGTAAAATGCAAGCAAAAATACTAATATATCTTCTAGAAGATTAGGTTGTTGACGGAAATAGTCATAGTTCTCATTTTTAATTTCTAGAAAGAACAGGAAGGGAATAGCAAGGCAAGGAGGATAACTTACTTGTAGTTCACCACGAGCTAGGGCAGGTTTCAAGATGTTTGCAGCATCGATGGCCCCCTCTGCTGCTCCAGCTCCAATCAATGTGTGCACTTCATCAATAAATAGAATAATTTCATCACTCTGTTTGATTTCCTCCATCAGCTTTTTTAGCCTTTCCTCAAACTCTCCACGGTATTTTGTACCAGCAACAAGCAAGCCCATATCAAGAGTTATTACCTAATTATCACCAAAAAGCGACTCTTAGGGACAACGAGAAAGTAGCTACATCTTAGCACAAACCATCAAAAAAAGTTTCAGATGAATGAGATTCACAAAAATAGGAGCGGACCTTTCTCACTTGAGCTCATTTTAGTTTGATAGTTTGAGCTAAAAATTAAGTTCAAGGGATACTAAATCGTTTTTTTTCAATTAGTTATAAGCGCAGATCCACAAATCAATCTGCTAAAAAGAAATATGCCAAGAGAACAAGTAGCATAGCATCAAAAAAAATTTGAAAAAACATATATATACATACATACATACATATATATATATATATATATACACACACACACACACACATGAAGACAACAAAAATATTTTTGACATATTTCAATTTAGTGGAGAGAGAATGCACATTCATTTGAACCTAATCCTTGTGAATCAAAAAGAGACCACTAGATTGGACCTGCATGACCCTGCTCGGCTTCTGGATTCACCATACGATATGATACGATAAATGGGAGAAGACAGGACACAGGAAAACATCACATTCTGCAAGTGATCACACACGACGTACCTTCTTCCCCTCAATTGTTTCAGGGACATCACCATTTGCAATTCTTTGTGCCAAACCCTCAGCAATAGCTGTTTTCCCAACACCTGGTTCTCCAATAAGACAAGGGTTGTTCTTAGTCCGTCGACCCAAGATTTGAGTGACCCGTTCAATTTGCGGCTGTCTTCCAACAACGGGGTCCAATTTCCCCTAGAAACCAAAAATGACCAACTAGATTATTGATAACTGTCCAAATATCATAACAAATATAACTTTTTAAATTACCTCTTCTGCTAATTTTGTCAAATTTGTTCCATACTCCTCCAGCGTAGGCATTTTTTGGCCAGAAGTTCCACCTCCAACGCTAGCACCAACAGCCTCATTACTCTCACCAACCATTCGGATCACCTATTTTTACAAGAAAATAGAAAATCAATAAGCTCTGGTTATGATGAAGCCAGACAATTCAACTTCCAACAAAAGCACAATATTAAACTACTCAGAGTAAGCACGTGAGATCTTCTACTTGCCTGAGTGCGGATGTTGCTGGGATCAGCACCCAAATTTTCAAGGACACGGGCAGCTACACCTTCACCTTCGCGTAGCAATCCAAGTAGCAAGTGCTCCGAACCAATATAGTTATGCCCTGAATCAATCAGTTCATAAATTGGTATTAGAATTGAGAAATTCTATGGCTCGGATCTTTACATATTTCAATAAATAATCGGGCTGGTGCATGTAAAAGACCAGAAAGGCAAGCAAAAGAGAAAAAAATCATGACATTTTAACAACTTCAATTTGGTACTGAAAAGAAAACTAAAGGTGTCAATGAAGCAACATCAAAATAAGACTCAACCAGAGATCCATTTTTAAGGCATGTCCCAAAGGTAATCCAACAAATGTAGACATTTAAATAAGGATACCTAGCTGGCGGGCTTCCTCCAGAGAGAGTTCCAGAACACGTTTGGCACGAGGTGTAAAAGGGATCTCAACAGCAACAAATCCACTACCCCTTCCAATTATCTTCTCCACTTCCACACGAGCATCTTTCAAATTGATCCCCATTGATTTAAGAACCTTGGCAGCAATACCAGTTCCCTCACCAATAAGACCCAACAAAATCTGCTCTGTGCCAACAAAATTGTGACCAAGTCTTCTAGCCTCTTCTTGCGCAAGCATAATGACTTTTATCGCCTTCTCCGTGAAGCGCTCAAACATTGCTTTTGGTACAGATCGGCAACCCCGTGATCGTCTGACAGAAGTTGCAGCAGCCACCTTGGATTGGAGAGTTTCTCCAGATCTACCTAGTGTATCTATTGCATTGCATCCTCGCAATCCTGCAAAATCCCTCAGCCTTAGCGAAGATGATTGTGCATTGCACAGCATTGTAACAGTTCTTTTTGGTTTCCCAGATCCATTGAATTTGGTCCTCCTTTCACCAGCAACTGACGATGGGATGCTTGTTGACTGAACTAGAGCTCTAGCCATGATGGGCCTGCCCAAGATAAGGAAATTAATCAGAAAAGCTCTCCTCTGATAATCGAATAATACCAAATCTTCCAGATGATAAACACATAACAGTATATGATGTCAGTGACACATAAATCAGCAGACATATCAACAAATTATCAAATTCAAAACTGATAACAAGTGAAGGTTCATGTTTTCCAATCCAGAGGAAGCTAAAAAATTGAGGCACAGTGCAGTAGCAGAAAGATAACTGAAACAGACAGTTCCCAGAGGAAGTAGAGAAAGAGTATCCATACTCGCAAGGAGTTGATGCATGAACTATAGATTCTATGTAACAAAATATGTAACCATCCATATGAAACATGATTCAATGTCATATAAACCAAATTTAATCTAGCCTCCATGATATATATGATATAAGAACAGAAACATTACGCAACCGCTGAGAAGTAAGTGCATAATCCAGGATTGATTAGCCACGGTCTCATGAATAAATTGAACATATAGACAAGTAGTGCGCAATCCATTCCTCAAGATAGTTTCAGTTTCATGGGGTGATCGTAAAGAGAAACTAAATAAGATACATCAAGTACTTCGTTAAGGGGTGACTCCGTGAGTTAAAATTCACAGCAAGTCAACCACAACAATTGAAGTGCTCAAAAGAGTTGAGCTACTTCATATACCTATCCAGATAGTCACTTTACAAACGAGCTAAGAATCCTACCATAAGTACTACAACACCTAAACCTCAATCCCAAGCTAGTTTTGGTGGCTAAAATCCACTTGGTCCAGTTTAGACCCATCTCATTCCAATACTCAAAATATGTCCAAGCAAAGCTCTTAAACGTTGAAACAAAGTACACTTAGTACAGGCTGAAGACACGTCTATCAATCAACTGTATTTCAGTCCCAAATTAATTCTGGATACAGCCTACAAGAATTTGGGGAAATTCCATTCTAATAATACTCAATAACTTGGTCAAGAGACAAAATAAGATTTTCCAAATCCTCAATCTTACCTTATCCTTGAGTTTGATTTACAAAGAGAAATCGAATAAAAGAGACTAGCAAAGGAACAAGTTGAAAAAGAAAACAACATACCCACCAAGTGTAATCCCACAAGTGGCTCAAAGCAACTGAACAGAAGAAGAAAAATTAGATAAAAAGCTGAAACTTTACCACTGAATTACAAGATTAGCTTATCTTTTGCGTATGTAGTCAGCAAGAATTTCAATTTAAAAAGAAAAAAGCTATAATTTCAAAGAATAAAGAGAGACCCAAATATGAAAACTATAAGATATGAATCAATCACCCGTATAAACACATGAAAAGATTAGGTAAAAAGAAAGAGAACCTGTAATACCAGAAAGAATCTGGGAGATAGAAGAATATAGACGGAAAGAGGGAAATGGGATTAGGGCGACTGGATTGGAGGAGAAGAGAGGAGAGGGGTATATATTTATTTTTTTATTTAGAAGATAATAGATGTGGATGATAAATAAGCAAGCGTTATCTACCCTCTTCTCATCTCATATAGTATAGGAAGAGTATGGCATTTCTCTTTTCACAAGTTAACTTGCTCTAATACACCCTTAAATATCTTCTCTTCTACACTCAAAAAGAAAATGAGTACGAGTATCTAGAGACATGTGGTACTACTATTTTTCTTGCAAATTATTTTTATTATTGAAAATTATTTTATTTGAAGAAAATATTTCTACCAAAAAAGTGAAATTAACTTGGGGAAAGTCCAAATTTCATTTATATTTTAAAAACTATATATAAAAGTATTAAAGAAGTTTTAATGTGTGAAAGATCATTATCTTTCAAGAGCAATTACCTGGATTAACAAGTAATATTTTATCAGGATACAATAAAGTGTAGAATATGTATGCAATTGAAGTACACTACACGAGAGAGTTCGTCGTATTTATAGAGTATGTTAAGGAGACCTTGAACTATTAATTTAAATTTTAAATAAACATATTATTTAAGAAGAACTACGAAAATAAATCTTTATTTTATTTAATTCGATGTTTGACTCGGCCCGCACCCAAGGCCCAAATATGTGTATGTGCATAAGCTTTTACTCAATTATTTAGACTATATGAGCTTGGCCTTAAAAAGACTCAAGAAAGTCCTTCTCCCACCAATGTGGGAGACTTCCCACATTACAAACTATTCAATAATCTCCCACTAGTTTGTAATATGCCTCATAATCTCACGCATAGCGAAAAGTATCTTTGTTAGGTTTGAACTTTTCATTAGTGTAAATATCTTAAAGCTTAACGAAGATTTTGGTATCCTAAGATTTGAACCAAAACTCCTTTCGTCAAATCGAAAGTATCACACACATGACATTATTGAGTAGCGAAATGACTCAATATTATGCCTAGCACATTTATGGCCATGTGCTAACCCAAATTTATGAATATTAACAAGATCAACTCTTTAGATCTTTGTTTAAAGCGGCACCACCTTAATATTCATATAGGTGAAAATAGATTTTGTCCTTATTACTGCAGACATTTGCTAGATTCATTAAGATTTATTTCACCCTTTTCCTTGTAATAGTATGCACTTTGAAGTTTGCTATTATGTCCCTATAATCATAGACATTTAACACTTCTAAGCTCCTTCCATAACAGTAAACAATACACTAAAATCAAGGACTTAAGCAAGGAGATTCGTGCTAAAACAACACAAATAACTTGTTATTACCAATTAAACTTATATTATTAGAGTGTGTACTAACTCAAAGTTGGATTTCCATTACCTATGTTTAATTTAAGAGTTTTAGTCTCATTCCTTCACTTGTTTATTATACTGCATCTCTGTTTAATGCTTTTTTAAGTGGATGTCAAGACCCGAATCTGGCGTCTAGGAGTGACATGGTGAATGGGAACCTGACGGTCCCCAAACAAGCCTCAAAGTATCCATATTCACATCATTGGTTTGGAAGCACATATAAATAGTAACCACATAGTTCTAAGGAACGGGAAAGTACGACTCACGCTATGGGGATATCATAGGGAAAGGGATTAACATGGATTCACACGTAACACATAAAGATTAAGGGGTGGCTAAGTATGACTCACTCAATGGAGGCAATTCGGGACTTAGAATCTTTCATATTTTCATATCAAACATACATAAATATCATAATCCTCATAACAAATCCATAATAGTCATATCCAAAAGATATCCATAATCATAAACTCCAAATACAACACATAACACATAGATTCTACAAAAGTCTACAAGATGTCCAACAATGCCTCTAGTTATAAGATGGGATGGGGGCCAAGACATGTCCCAAGCTCACCCTCAAAGTATAGATAACATAAGTAAAAGCAACATAAGGTAGAGGAATGGTAGCTTGTCCTTGGAAGATAGGACTCACCACAACAAATGTCTCAAAACCTAATCTAGCCATCGAACGGTAGATGAAAGTAATCTCTGGTCCCTACATGGTGAGATCATGCAGGCAAAAGTATATGTTACTATGTTTGAATGTACTAAGTATGCGGGGTGCAATGCATGTAACTTACAAGGAATGTAATATAATAAGATTCTATGAAATTCATGGTGCATGAAATGCAAATGATGCTCATATATATAGTGGGGATGTGACCTCAACCGACATAAGTTAGACCAAGTGGGCTATTACTTGAAATCCCGATGAAATCCCCTCATCAGTAAAGAGGTAGTCAACTTGCCAAAGGTAAACCATACTTCACATTATGGAAACACATCCCATTTCGTATGAAGTAACCTTCCTTACGGGAACATATCCCATTTCAGATAGGATTTCCACATATAGCATATCATATCACATTATACTTCACCTTACGGGAACCTATCCCATTTCATATGAAGCAACCTTCCTTACAGGAACACATTCTATTTTCGGATAGGATTTCACATAACCTATGTTAGGCACATAGTTCAAGGAAAGAGAGCACCCCTTCAATCTATTGGTGTTAAGTTATCATCCCACAAGAATATTTACAATATACATATACATGATTTCAAAGAGGAGTAAGTCTCATCAAAACATTTCAATGCATTCTTAGGCCCAAAGACCAAACCTCATTAATAATAGTTCATATTAAGGCTCAGATGACAAATCATAGTTCGTACCATAATACTCATGCATAGGAATAGCTCATTCATACATTCATAATGGTACAAGCACCCATAATACTCCAAGAGCCATAACCAATAGACATATATGTGATCACATTCTTGTCCTAACCAATATCTTATCAAAATCATATCATAAAACATAATTTTCCTTAACCCACTTCATAAATTCCATAATAATCTGATGTCATGAATGGAAATGCTATTAATGATATGAGGATAGCATGGACAATTAAGATTCAATCTAAAATCAACAATATAATATGAAATTCAAGTGAAAACATAATTAAATCCATAATTAGAATCATAATAAAACCACTCATGCATAAACAAGTCTTAAAAAGGGACATGCATATTCATAATTTCATAAACTCATTGTAAATCATCATAATAGGGTTTAAAGTAACTTAAAATCATAAAATATATACAACCCATGCATCAATTTAGTTTAATAAATCCAAATAATGAAAATCCATATTCAAAGAGAGCTTAAATTTATAAAATTTGATTGAAAAGATTTAGGTCTCCTTGATTGGAAGGAATCAAGGATCAAACCCACATACCTTCACCAAGATGAAAAAAATCCCAAAGAATGAAGAATTGAGTTCCCTTGCTCCCAACTTGAAAATGCATAAGAGTTCCTTTGAGTGGAAATTTGAGAGAGTTTAAAATGTGAGGAGTGAATTTTGAATGTTAGGAATATGGTTTAGGTCATTTGGAGGTCTTAAGATAGCTTAGAAAGTTATAAAAGACCCTTAGGAGAAACCACAATTATAAAAATACCATTAATGAAACAAAAATCATATTCCTTGCCAGGGGTCCGTGAAGAGGTCTCACTGTCCGTACAAGGTTTCACGGACCGTGAAACCCACCCGTATAGAAACACTTGGGCAAATTTTCAGAAAACTCTAGACAAATGGGCTCTACGAAAATGGGCATAACTTCTTCATCTGAACTCTAAATGAGGTGAAACCAAGTGCGCTGGAAAGATAATTCAAAGAGCTTTAATTTGATAGGTTGTGGGCCACTCATTTCCTTTTGTGATAAGAGATATGCCCCTTTAAAGTCCTTTTCTATCGATACTTGTGAAAAACTTAACCAATGAAATTCCTTTGAACTTGACTTAATAAAGGAGACCCATGATGGCCTTAAACAATATAAATAAGCTTGAACTGAAGGCTTGAAAGTGAACTTAGCTTGAGTATGAAGATCCCATACTTAGAATATTTTTGAGCCAAAAGTGAGTGATACAATTGGGCCACACAGGCCGTGTGGCTTCACGCGATCCGGACGACTGCTCGTGGCACCAACCTTAACCAAAATAAAATATTCCATTCCAAGAGTGAAGCAACACTTATAATTTTTCCCACCTTGAAGGTCATACGGCCTGTGTGCCTTCACACGGTCCATGTGAAGTGGCCGTGTCCTACTACATAGCTCCAAATATTAGTGTTCCAAGCTCAAGACCATCACACGGCCCTCCACACGGTCCGTGAAGTGTCACACGGCCCATGTGGGCTCCAAATATGATGTACCTTAGCCCAAAACTCCACTCCAAGTCCACACACCCAAAATTAAGGCCAAGTATCATTTCACTGGAGGCCACACGACTTGTGTGACCTCACATTGGCTGTGTGGTCTCCCTTGAGATGACACTTTGTCTAAATTTTGTCCAAAATAAAATTCTCAAGTTTCGATGAAGTCGTACAATATCCGGGTCATTAAAGTGGATCGGCCAAATTCTTATTTGATCTCATATACACTATAGTTATAGTTCTGTTAGTAACTAACTCTTTTATTGTTACGACCCAAGCCTAGGGCCTAGACGTGACACGATGAATGGGAACCCGAGGGTCCCCAAATAAGCCTCTTAGTATATCATTTACACATCCTTGGTTGCGAAAATAATTAAACAACAACAAAAGAGTATAAATGGGGAAAAGGAACTGAGCGAAGTTTTAGATAACCATAAACAAACAAGAGTCAAGAACATAGCATGATTATATAACTTGTCAAACAACACCTTTAAATATAGACTTGAGCGGGGGCCAAGACACTTTCCACCCTCATAATATCAAGAGTTCAAAATATAGAAATAACATAGGCAAGAATAGCATAGCTAGTGTCCCCAAACTTGAGGACTCACTAAAGCTTATCTTCAAGATGTCACAACTAGCCACGAAGGGGATGATCGAGAGGGGCTACCGTTCCTACATGGTAATATCATGTAGGCATAGGGTATGCGTCAGTACGTTTAAATGTACTAAGTATGTAGGATGCAATGCAACAAAAGATAAGCAACATAGTCAAAATGCATATACATAGGCAAGATATAGTATATTAGAAACATGGCATACATGATCAATGCTTGAAGTAAAACATGCTTAGATAGAACATAATGCATGTGTACGAAAAGACCATGATCATAGACCAAGAAACTAATATTTGGAATCTAAAGCATATCACCCCCTTGAAAGGTGATTGAGGTATCTACGCCTCAATTGTTAGTACGGGCGTAGCACCCTCTGACAAGGTAGTTAAGGTATATACCCCTCAACATGGTAGTACAGGCCTAGCACCTCCCAACAAGGTGGTCAGAGTATATGCCCCTCAATATGGTAATACGGGCCTAGTACCCCCCGACAAGGTGGTCAAGGTATATACCCCTCAACATGGTAGTATGGGCCTAACACCCCCTGACAAGGTGATTGAGGCATAGCAACCCTTCAATAAGGTGTGGTCAACTTGCAAGATTATATATACTTTTCAAGAAATCAACATATATATACATCCCTTTCATCATCATAAAGTCACTTAACTCATAAGTCATTCAATAGACCTTCAATAACTCACGAACCATTAACCGGATATTTTATCAAACACTTGGCTGGTCGGTAATACTAGTTCAAAAATATGCAATTCAAAAGAGAAATCATATGAGAAAACTTAGTGTAAATCCACCCACCAACACTTGGTAATACCCTCATGCAAGATACTTAAACCCCCCCATCAAATCTCATAATAGGTCATAGATTCATAACTCAAAACATGCTTATATAGTCAACATTTACAAAACTCCAACATAGTTCATAATCAAATTCATAGTACAAAATACCCATAGATAAATCAACTTGAAAAAATGTAATTTACTTAAAAAGGAAGGTTTCAGCATCATGGGTGAAAGGACTCAATGATTGAAACCTACATACCTCAACTTTGGGGATTTTCTTAAAGAAGATTTGAATGAGAATTTGAAGCTTGAATAAATTTCTTGAGATACGGAATGAATTTTACTCACTTGAATTTGGCTGAAATATTTGGCTAAGTGTTAGAGAGGGTTTTGGGGAATGTCTTGAATGATATGGGGTTGAAAAATAAGCATAGGTATTTATACGCATAGGGAGGCTTAGGCCCAAGATCCCAAGGACTTAGGCCAAAATAATAAAACTAACAACAAAATACACTGCTCCGCGACAGCTTCGCATCGTGGAGCCAACACACACTGCTTTTAGAAATCAAAATTTTTGAAAAATAAAATTTAACTACGGTTTCTCTAAAATCGAGGCTATACCCATTTCCTACTCAATTTTTCCCCCTAATCACGAATATGAAGTCGAATTTTCGATATCATGTACGGATTTTGAGATATATAAAAATTATGATTATGGGCATTTCCGAGGCACATTTTTGGGCACTTTTTGGGGTGTTTCATTTATTTAAGCATGCCTTAAGGTTATATATCTTGATTTTCCATTATACATTTTATTATGAGCTACGCACATGGTAGTCTCACTATTATAGAATATGGAAATGATTGGCATAGGTTGTGGCCACAACTTTATATCCAGTAACATGTTTCATAGCCATTCCACTTCCTTTCTAGCAGCTGCGAATGCAATGAACTCAAATTTCATTGTGGAATGGGAAACAAAAT
Source organism: Solanum clarkiae (assembly GCA_011800125.2). NCBI lineage: Eukaryota > Viridiplantae > Streptophyta > Magnoliopsida > Solanales > Solanaceae > Solanum > Solanum clarkiae. The sequence continues at coordinate 16,451,556 of JAABOM020000012.1, read as the reverse complement.
TAGTTTCTTGGATGCCCAAATAATGCAACCACCCTCTAAAGTGAATATCAAACCTGAAGTGGCCTTATTGTCATTTATACTTATGACCCAACTCGCATCAAAATATCCTTCTAATATGGTAGGAAAACCATTATAACAAACGCTCATTATTTTCTTTAAGTATCCAAGTACTCTAATTATAGCTTTCCAATGTATATCACTTGGACTACCTGTAAACCTTGAAAGTTTACCAACTGCAAATGATATGTCAGGCCTATTATAATGCATTGCATACATTAGACTGCAGTTGCACTTACATACTCTAACTGAGCCACTGTTGTTCTAGTATTTCAAGGATTTGGGCTTCGTAAATCCATAACGTTTCTTAAAGAAATCATTTCGGAAGGAATTTCTGCCAAGGTACCCTGCAAGGACCCCTCCACAACTCGTGATGCACTTCGCGGACCGTGAAGGGCACCATGGAGGTGGCCTTGGCCCTTTAGGGCTTTTTCCTAGGCTACCTTGAGGGAACTATGAAGGTGTACCCACCACAGAGCACACCACGGTCTGTGGTGTACACCACTCGCCATGGTGTGTCTCGTTGAGGCTTCCCTTCACAATGCCCCCTACTGCCTTCCCTAAGAGACCTACCATGGACCCCTTGATGGCCTGAGGTGTACACCACGACTTGAAAAGGGTTCCATACATTGCACCCCTGACAGGTTTTGGCCTCGTTTAAGTGGTGTCATTTTGGAAATGTGCCTTAATTCTAAGGCCTTTTGGGACTTTTATTCGCTCTTTTACACCCCTAAATCAGTCCCTAATCATTTCATGACCTCCCATGCAAGCCTAACATTTAGTCTCTCATAATCTAACTCCTAGAACACTTTCAACCCTCTCATTCAAGGATTCAAGCTAAGGATTCAATTGGGGTTTCAAGTTCAAGCTAATTCTATCTTCTTTCTTTACTTCAAGCACTAGGTATATGGGATCGATCCTTGGTTCCATTGCAACCTTGGAGCCCAAAATCTCTTCATCTAATTTCATGAATTAAAAGTATGAGTTTTATTTTTTGACCTTAAATTGATGGAATTATGATGTGCGTCATTACTAAATGATGATTTAAGTATGAATTAAGTATCATCCTATAGATTTACATGGATTCCATGAGTTTTGAAATTGCATGTCCGTTTGAAATGAATTCATACATGGGTAACCTTGATTATGATTCAAATGTTTATTTCTCATGGATTATGCATGATTTTATCTTACTATCATGATCTAAGTACAAATTTCATGTAATCCATGCTTTACTCTCACTTCTCATGTTATGGTCATGCATGAACTAGGCTTCTACATGGGAATTTGACTATGAACATGAATGTACTTGGAATTATGAGCATGAATTGAGTATGGTCTATGATTATGAGCTTGGTTTAGTCTCAAATTGATGTACATGAACATGAATGGAACATGAACTTATGAATATGAGAATAACATGAGTTTGATTACTATTCTGGCATAATTTGATGATGATATGAACATGACTTCTACATGAACATGAAAGACATGAATGTGAATGTGTTATGGCTTGTGAGTGTGTAAACACTATCATGTATGACTTATGTAGTAATGATGAGGATAGGTACAACCCCCCTTTACATCCTCATGTATGGATATATGTGTATTGATAAGGATGGGCACAACTCTCCCTTTACACTGTTCGTATGATCACACCCAAATTACACCTCCAATTAAGGTATAAGTGGTCGTTGTTTAAATATAGAACCTAACAATAGTTAGGGTCAATCCCACGAGGAATATGCTCTAGACTTGAAATAATCAAAGTAATTTCGAAGAATTAATCAACTTATTTCCAAAAGGAATTTTATGGTAAAACAATAAGAAATAAAACCTCAACTAATGAAAATCAAGATGCAAGTATTACGAAATCAGTGAGAGATGATAACTAGGATATTGTGTTCCCCGTGAATTTCTAACGCACTATAACCTCATAATTATAATCTTTTCAAGTGTGTAGCATGCAAAAATTATAAGTTATGTTCATCTAAGTCCTTGGTCCAGCAAATAGATGAATTTCACCACACAACTTGGTCCATCTATGAGTTTCACGTTACTAACCCTTCCCTTGATCCTAGTTTCGCTATCCTTTAGTCCGTTCAAGTTAATTAGATGAATGTAATCACGTCAAATCCTATTATTTATCCCTTTTCTCATTCATTATCCCATTGGTCCAGCAAATAAGAATGAAGAGAGTTCTAACATTGTCCATCCATTAAAAATAATCAAAATGAAGAGATAAATAATGCATTCATGCACACTTTTCAAGGTTACAAATTATTCGATTTTTACTTTGTTAGTTCTTCAGGGTTGCCACAACCCTAGTTGTGGATTTAGCTATTCATGCTTGTTGTAGATGATGGAATCATGATTGATGTTTGCATAATTAAACACTCATAATGAAGAATGGAAGAATGAAAATCCAACATCTCCACTTGAGTTGCAACATAAAAATCCAAACATAAGAACAAAGTGTTTTTGTCTCATCAAAACTCAAAGAATAAACTCACAAACTGATAATAATGTGTAATGTTATGTTTGTCTACTGGTCTACACATCGAAAAATAAATAAAGACCCTATTTATAAACATACAAAATTAAATCCTAAACCGATAAGGAAAACTAGATTCAGGACCGACCACGAGCCAAAGTACGGCTCTTGAAAGAATCCACGGCTCGTGGTCGGGGTATCATAGCCTGCAACACTGTAATCTAGGGCCAATTCACAAAGAATCATCCATGGTCCATAGTTTGAACTGTGAGTCGTGGTCTTCTTCATACAAGGGATCTCTTATTTTTCTGTTTCTCGAACCACGGACAAGACTATGGGTCGTGTAATGATTCACGGTCCCTCTTGTTAGTCGTCTATTCATCATCAGAAAATCCCTTCATCTTTGGATCCAACCCATGAGAACCTACTTATAGCTCGTGGATCATACCAGATCCAACCCATGAGCACCTACTAATAGCTCGTGGATCATACCACGACCCATAGGTGGTCTCGTACATGGCCAAAAAGTTGTAAAATTAGCAATCTTCACAAAAATACGATGAATCCTATAATCCTGTAAAACCAACTCAAAACACACATCAAATCTACTAAAAATTACTAGAGAACCTACAAAAATTCTAAGTTTAAAGTATCAAAGTGTCGTATTTTGGTGGCATATCAATACCCTTAACTTAAAATTGTTGCTTGTCCCCAAGCGATGGACTTAATCTAACATAAGCAACAAATCAGGCATGCGAACCTCAATCACATGGCATATGTCATATCTTAGTCAACAACGGATGCCCTCAAAAATTTTCAGTTCATACACAAGACATTTATCAAGAAAACACATGTAGATCAACACATGAAAAAGTAATTTCTGCAGTTAAGGCAATGTGCAAAAGCAACATTCACGAAATAATCTAAAATCAACAATGTTATTCAAGTCTTCTCACAAACAAAGAAGTCCTATTTTCACACTTTAATATAATCCTATTAATTCTAGGGATTGAATAAACACACTCATACTCATAACAGATATTCGAATAATGTATACAATACCATAGACTTACCCCTATATTGTAGATCGTGACATTCAACCAGTTAAACTATGATCACTATAGGACTTTCTTGGCTCATAATGTGAGCTTGGAGGGAGGGGGAGGGAGGCAGATATGGTATATTTGGAACATAGTGACTAATTTCCTCTTTGACACTATGTTATTTTGCACTTATTCTTACAAACCCTGCACTTTTATGACTCATTGTTCCCTTCCACACAACTTAAACCTTTTTGGGTGTATTTTCATGCTTCTAATGCTTTTTGCATTTTATATTTCTCAATTCTTTTTCTTTTTAACTCTTTTTTGGCGTTCATTCATTTTTTCCGTCACACCCATCTCATGTTTTTCCTTCTTTCAATGTACTACTTTGATCCCTATCCCAGTGTTTTTGTAATTCTTTTCAATAGCCACTCTCAACGTAGGCTTTTGGTCTGAGTTAAAGTGCATAATGTCCTATCAATAAATCAGGGCCACCTTTGGCAGCCACCCTCAACTTAGGCTTTTAGTTTGACTCAAGGTGCACAATATTCAAGAAGAGTCCAGGGCTAAATTCAAGATTAACATAAACAATGGCATAAGTGACTTAGGTATTTATAAAGAAAAGGTATATATATGGCTCAAATATTAGGATAAAAGTATACACACTATATTTGGTTGGTTATTTAGGCTAAGTGGACTATAATGAAAAGTGACCTATGATTCTTTCCTAACCAACTAACCTACAGTCTCAGTCAAACTAACAGTGCAAGTTCTAGATTGAAACGTAGTATAAGAATCATGCAATTAAGCTCATATGCATATGGCACTAATTAACACTGTTAATTTTGACATTCAAATCTTTCTTTCTATCACAAATTAGCCTTATTCTGTCAAAATGTACAATATCATACAAAGATCCAACATAGTTACTATCAAAACTATGTACATGCACATCAATTAAAAATAGAAAGATATCATTTTTCAAGTCAAATCAATACATGCCACAGATATTAGTACAGTGTGCTACTATTACTACCTATACATCCTAAACATGCTAGTTCAACAAAAAATAAATGTCCTTAGGGAAAGAACATAGGCAATAAAACCCCATCGAGGCCTATAACTATCCACACCCCATACAAATGTCATGCATTGTCCTCAATGCACCAAAATAAAGATAAAAGAATGTATAGGAGTCAAAGAACGTATAGGGGTCAAATATAGATAAAAGAACGTATAGGGATAAAAAAGAAGCAAACCTAGGTGCCTAAGCGCCAGTGTCTATCTATGTCTCACCACCCTGAACCTCTCAGGTGGTCTCCTCAGTAATAGAGGTGGGTAATGAGGGTCCAGCAAACCCCGCTATCTCACGCTCCATCACAAGCTACATCTCCTCATCCAGAATAGCACCTCATCTGGCGGCGTCAAGCTACTAGCGCTCCTTCCTCTGAGCACATCTCAATGATGAATCTGAATCCTCATCGCCAGTACATCCCCTCTTCCTAGAGGCGAGAACAGAGAGCTTCTCCATGAATAAGTCTAGCACCAGTGGACTGATAGAAGGCATGGATATGGTCAATGGTATTAGTGCTTCTTTCTTATCTCCTCGCAGAGTTACTGGATCTTTGTTTGTATGGTAGAAAATTCAGGAGCCTGAGTGGTACTGAGATGGTCCTTCAATGACTCTCAAATGCATCTATCGGTCATGAAGAACTCTCATCTGCTGGTTACGTGTGTCCTAGTAATGCTCTGTCATGTGCTCCTCTAACTCTGAAATGGCCTTGCATACACAAGGCCAATTCTTCTAAACTAACTGAGCCAACTACGGCTCAGTCTGAGCCTCATTTTGTACTTGGGCCTGAATGGACTCTACGAATATGTATACTATACCGTAGGTCATGGACATGTCGATATAGCCTCTAGCATAGTGGAGGAGGTAGAAGTAGGGTCTATAACAACAAATTTCTTCTTTTTAAGTTTACCCAAGGTGTGTGAGTTTGATTATGGGCCTCCTTTCACACAAAAAGTCCTCCATAATGAATTTTACCTTTTCTTTAAGTTTCTTCAACATTACTATGCATGTTAATGATGATTTCATGATACTTTATGATATTACACGTTCTCAATAGTTTCAAGTAAATGATGATGATCCCAATGATGAGGGTTTAAGTTATAAAGTGTGGGCTGTTTTGTCATGTTTTAGAATGAGCATATTTTCCATGATTATGATGATTTCAGGATTTATGAATGTTTTAACTTAAGAACTAGCCCACTAAAGTTTCAAGTCAAGTTTTACATGATTCATGACAAATCTTAGGGCATGAAATAAAGGTTTTAAAGTGGTGATTTGACAAAGTTATAAGTTTGATGATAATGTCCTAAAAGATGTTTAAGAAGGTCCTAAGATTGTTATTTATGATTCTAAGTGTCATAATTTGCGTAAGTTATGTTTAAAGAATTTCATGGGATGACTTAGCACCGAATGAGACATCATTGTGGGGTTCGGTAAGGGAATCCTAGAAGCAACCCTTTGCCTCATTAACTTTGTGCCACCATAAGATCCCTTGTAGGCTAGGATAATGGATCCATAACCCAAATTAAAATTATTTACAAACCAGAATTAAAATTATCTCAAATATCTATCACCAAAAATTAAAATAAGCATTGTCTCATCAAAATCATCACAAAAATAATAAGCAATCATCATCAAGAGATAATGGGGACTTCCAAATGCTCACCCCCTCCTAAAAAGAGAACATTGCCCTCAATGTGCAAGAACAACATCAAGAAAGCATAAATAGTATGGAATGAGTATTAGAATCCCCCGAACACGATCAATCCTGCTATGATAGTGGTGGTGGACCCAAAGAAGCAGTCATAGTGGATAAATGCCCACATTTTATAGTGCTGTCTCTAGATCGATTAATGAAATCACAGGCTTAGGCTCATGAACACATGAAGTGCCTATCATGGACATGTCTTTGAGAGACTCCTTTATCACCATGTCCACATTCTCTTCTTCTAACCATTCTAGTTCATCACGCTCCACCTAGTTAGCCTCAACTCTGAAGTCTTCTTTATCGATTTTCAAGGTGCCTACTATATTAACTTCTCCATCACCCTCACTTGGAGCATCAACATTCGTCACATCTTCAGGAGCTACATTCATGTCAAGTTAAGGTGGCACCTCTAGGCCATCCCAAAAAGAACTCAAGTCCGTAGACTTCAAGGATGCCACCTTCTTCTTCAAATATTCAATGTCGTCTTTTATAATCGATGAGTCCTCACTACCACCATTTGTCTTCTCCATAACAGTCACCCTCTCCTTCAAGCTAGCCAATCTTTTCCTTGATCCTCAATCATCGCCTCAAGCCTATCCATACTTAGCTTATGAGCCTTAATTAACTCTTTTTTATTCTGTTTTGCCTCAATATGTGGTCCAATGTATTGTCTATGGCTGTCTCGATCAACTTGGGAAAGGAAGACTCAACCGGGGTAGCATGAAGGTCAGTCATTTTGGCTAACCGTTCAATTCTCATAATGGTAGCTTTGGTGATTGGGGGTTGATCAACCTTATCTCGAGGCTTAGCCTGTGCCTTTGCAGAAAGGAATAGAGTAGAAGAGGAAGGTAATAAGGGAAAGGAAGAAGATATGCATGCCTTAGGAGCTAGCTCTGTAATACTAAACTCGAGGGCCTCCATATCAACCACTAGTATTTTGTAAATCGGCTTCTTCCTAGCCCTATCCTCTTTGTTCCGTGACAAGTCCTGATGTTCACGCTCCAATAAGAAAGTGATCATTATTTGAAATTAACCTAACCAAAGGTCAAGGAACGAATCCACAGGAAATACAGGATTTGACTACAAGACTTCACTACTAATCGTTTCAAGCATCAATAAATAAAATCTCTAAATAAGGGGTTTTTGTGATTCAAAAACAAAAGTAAAATTATGACATACTACTATGCGGAAAACACTCAATTTTTGGGACAACTTGGAATTTGTGTTTCCCGTGGTTTGTTGACTCGATTACTCTAGATAGAATAACTACACTTGGTGATTTGTATGCAGGACAATAACTTAGGTTCTTCCAGCCCTCTTGTGAAGATGAAGGTCGAATTTCACCATGGCGCTTAGCCTGCGACCATGGAGTGCCAATTAATCATTACCGATTATCTCAGTCAACCTCGCCTTGTTCAGGCTTGGTTGATTAGATGAGAACACATCAATCGAATTTTGTCATCTACTTCCCTTTTCCTATTCATCACTACCTTGGTCAGGATTGTGATAGTAGGCGGGGTTTGGTGTTAGCCACCACCAAACAACAATAATAATGAAAGAAAATAGACAATACATGCAAAGCCCCAATCATAGAAAAGCAAGAAACTTAGGTCATCTCAAGTCAACTACCCATGGTTCCCACAACCCCGAGTTGTGGGTGCTTAACTACTCATGGTTAAGGAAAAACACAAAAAAATAAAAATAATAGATATAGTTGAGACTTTTACCAACATAATGAAAAGTGAAGACACCACAAGTTGCAAATCCAACAAGCTTGATTGATCAACAATGAATACAAGGTAAGATTGCAATCCCCAAAATGGGTTTCTCCAAGAGAAAACAATAAACTACTCTAAAAAATTAAGAAAAGATTCAAAATGTGATTGTAGATTGTCTACTGGTCGAACTATCATCTAAAAACCTAACTTAAACTATATATAGTATTTACAAAATAACCCTAGAATTTACACAAAAAAGATAGCTGGCAGCTGATAAGTCTCGTAATTACGACTCGTAGGATGACCTACGAGTCGTAGTCGGGGTCTCGTATCAGGTTCTTGTCATCTTGGAGTAAACTGGTACGACCCATAGGTACGAGTCATTGCTTGAAATATGACTCGTACATTCCTCTCGTAGTCTTGATTTTCAGTTTTTGGTCCGATATGGCTCTTTGATTCTTCCTACGAGTCCACCTATATGAGTTGTAGTGAGGCTTACGACTCGTATGATGGCCTCGTAGGGGTGACCTCCACTTAGCAGATTTTTAAATTTTTGGTCTCTGATTCTTGCAACGACACCACCCTATGACTTGTAGCTTGGGCTATGTCTCATAAGTATGCTCGTATGTCCTAAGCTTCAGCAATATCTGCAATTTTTCTTTAAAATGATGCCAACCTATCTTTTCTGCAAGATCAACACAAAAACACATCAAAACCATAAAAAGTCACTTTAAGAACTCACAAAATCCCTTATTTCAGGCACCAAATGTACTGTATTTTGACAACACATAAACACCCTCAACTTAGAATTATTGTTTGTCCTCAAGCAATGACTCAATCTATGCAGACAAAGATAAATACATAGCAGGTATACTAATGGCATATACAACAACTCCTTTGATTCAGGTACACAACTACTATTTTCAAAATAAGATTGCAAAGTAATTAAGCAAACAAGAACATAATGAGATACCTGGCAATCCAACTATGACAAGCTAAGGAGCATCAACTGTCCATAATTGCTGGTATAGTTATATGCTACTCAAGTAGTGCAAATATCCTCACTGAAAAGAAGTCCCTCATACTCACTCAAAAGCATTTAGAATTCAGGGACTAAAGAAGCATTCTCACTCTCACAATTGAAATTTAATGCATATTGACTAAAACCATAGGCTTGCCTCTATACTTATCTTCTGGCTTGGTAATAAAGTGGAGTTGGATCACTTTAGGACTTATAGGCTTGTAACAGAGGTTCAGGGTGCTTTGGTATGGTATTTTAGGCAAGTAGTGACTAAAAGCTATCTTTGAACCATGTTTACCAACACTTTTTGCTTTCATGATCCAACCCTTTTTAATTAATCCACTCTTATTCTCCAGTTTTGAACTTTTCTCGAGTGCTTTCTTTCTCTTATTCAGCTATACCTCGATTTCAAACTCATTTTTGCTATATTTTCTCAACTCAAGGAACTTTTCTTTTCTTTTTCTTTTCTCAATTCATACTTTTTCATTTCTTTCTTGATTTCCCAACTAACTACCTTATTATTATTACTTTACTGCCATAAGGGCCACCCTCAACTTAGGCTTTTAGCCTCAGGTGAAGTACACAATATCTATGCCTCAAACCAGGGCCACCAACTGCAGCCACCCTCAACTTAGGCCTTTGGCCTCTATCAAGGTTCACATGTTCAAGGATAGACCAGGGTAAATATCAAGGTATTTCATCAAATAAGGTTAAGCTAGCAAGGTATCAAGAAAGAATGAGTACATGAGAAGCTCAAAAGTTTGGAACAAGGGATTCACCCACTCATCTGGTGGGTCATTTAGGCCAAAAGTAGTTTCACTTAAATAACAAAGGCCTAAGATCCTTTCCATATCCACCACATCACCAAACCAATTTTAGAGTAACAAGGCAAGTTCTGGGTCCATATAAGATGCATGAATGCAGCAAAATAAGCTCACAACACACATGGAAATTGCATCCATAATTAAGTATAGACTCACAGGTCATGTTTTAAGGCTCAGCTTACCTTCACAATATCAAAACAAACATTGCCAGATACTAAAAAATGTATGAATGCATCAATAATCACAACCTCAAAAATTTTGAGGTACCCAATTTTTCATCAAAACATTAAAAACATATCTAAAAATTATGTATATACTAATAGACAACACTACTATGAATTAACCCATTATCTACACTACCTAAAAATGCCGGTTCAACAGAAAAGTAAACATCCACAAGGAAAAAGAAGCACGACAAGAAAAACCTTGGGATCAAAAATAGGGGAAGTTATGGACTTGAGGCTACTCAGACTTCACCTTAATCCATAACTTCCCACACCCCACCAAAATAGGATACTTTGTCCTCAAACTAAAGACAAGAACGAAAACAAAACACGATAATATAGAAATATATACATACATCTATTAAAAATCAAAAATTAACATCCAAAGTATAAGTAAAAATAATATTCAACATAAGAATGTTTAAACACAATCGAAAACCAACATAATAAAAAAATTATCTAAAAAGAAAACAAAGTATCCAACATGAAAAATGAGAATTAGGGTAAAAAGAAATCAAACATCATGGTGCATCAACCACCGATCTCTGGCTGGTTGTGATGTCCTGGGGCATCATCTCCTCTACAGCAATCTGAAAACTACTCTCTCCATGTGGGGTGTTTTGTGCTCAATCTCTTTGAATAGCCGCCAACAACAGTGACTACTGCACCACATCCTCGGGTATGGGCTCCTCCTCCTGTCCTGACTTCTTCGAGGTCAGCTTCGGGTTATCCTGCTTAAGGGGCCTCTTCCCACACGTGGCTGGATGGTCGGTGAGCCAATCAAATGCCTCATCTCCTATTGGTGCTACCTTTGGGGCTGGAACAGGGGAAGCCAACATTTTTAATAAGTTGGCCTTGAACTTAGCCAACTCCTCAGTAACTGCACTCGTGTCGGCAGGCCTAGCTCCCTCAAGCCTCTTGTAGACTCTAGTCTCAAATGCATCAACCCGGGCATCCACCACTTGGACTCTCGCATCAACTAAATCTCAAGCAAGTGCCTTCATCCTCTCCTCGGAGTCCCGAACAGTCTGATCAATCAATGGCCGGACCCGTGCTGACAACTCACGTAGCCTGCCCTCTACTACAACCACCCTATGTAATAAAGCCTGAAACGCAACAACAAAGAAAAGAGGGTCAACCAGTAAAGTAGCTGCTGCTGGAGTGTTGGAGGATGGTGTAGACTCGATTTCAACCACTGGCATAAGCTCTGCAGAAACCAGAGTAGTACCAATAGTAGCTGGAGGTGAACCTGGAATCTAAGGCTCTATCGGGAATGGCACTGGGATAGCTGGAGGAGTTGCTCGTGGTAAAGCCACCGGATTCTTATTAGCCTTTATCAGGCTGGGATCTATAGTGCGTGTGGCCTCTATATGAGGGTCTCGATGAGGATCGATAGGAAAACCTGCTGCACTGCATAGTTGATGGATCAAAATTGGAAATGGCAGTGAGGTGTTCGTCCGAGCTGTAGCCTCGTGAATCTGCTCAGAAATGATCCGGGCCCAATCTATAGCATAGCCAGCTCAAATTCTGGCCAACAATATGGCTTTCTCGAGGATGATAACATTATCTATGATGGTTGGCCTAACACACCAATGGATAATGGACTACTAAAACTTGGCCTGGAATGAGAGGTAGGCTTTAACTATAGGATGTACGTGGTTTGTCACCCACGTCGGCTCAACACCCACCTTACAGATTTGGCTAGCTATCCAACGTAGTTGCTTTGTCCTGGCCCCAATGACCTTCCCAGTCACCGCTCTACTCATTTTATCAATACGACTATCATACTCCACGGTAGACTGAGGCACTCTATAAGTGGCCCAAACTGCATTAGTCGGATCATCTCCTCTGAGATATCAACTTTCCTCCCCCAACTGTCACCACCCGTAGCCTCGACTGCTTAATCGGCTTCTTGTTCTTTGGCAGCACCCGGCGGAGTGTAGCAAGATATGCCGCATAGAACTCACGAACTATATAAGGGGTATATTTTCCCAACTACTATGTGGTCTACCATAGTCCATACTCATCCAACCCAACATCCAATCCGGGTACTCTATCTAAGCCTGAGGCATTCAATTTGGACTCCTCATAAAATTGGCGGACTGGTTTTCCTTGATCCTTAGGCTCCAACCCCTGGTCATATATTTCTTTCATGCCCGCAATACACTATCTGGGATCGGTCGGGGGTTGAGATTGGGCTTCCTCATGCTGAGTCTGTGAGGTGCTCTCGAACTCTGACTTGGAACAAAAATGTGTGGGAGTCATATGTGGTGAGCTACTCCCCGAGCCATTTCTCTCAACCTCTTGTACCTTCTCTTCAGACTGGGAGGCACTACTTACTTCCATAGGTTCCTGAGCTGCACGGGCTCGGGTCTGAGGAACATTTGCCAGGGGGTCTATCTAGACCCTGTGCACCTCCACCGAGCCCTCGGATATCTCGATCTCGGAAGACTCATCTACCAATCTCCTTTGAAAGGTTTGGATTGCTCTTCTGTCCTTCGGAGGCATGGTACCTGCAAACCAACCAACCCATGTGAGCATTAAGATGTTTTAGCTAACTAAAGATGCAACAAAGAACAATGAATAAAAACAAACCAAAATCAGAAGAATTACTAATGTAACTACAGGTTTGCAGTGCAGTTATGACTCGTAGGTTGACCTATGACTCGTACACTAGCCTCGTAGAACTAGTAAGCCTTCAAAACATTACGACTCATAGGGTGACCTATGAGCTGTAGTCTCAGTCTCGTACCGAAATCCGAAAACATTTTCAAAAACTTAGAAAAGCTTACGAGACCCTCATTACGAGTCATAGCAGGCACTACGAGTCATATGTGGGTCTCATATGAGAAACTTGAAGGAACCACATATGACTGATGCTTGCTACGAGGGACCACTACAACTCGTATAGGGACTTATGAGTCATAGGAGTTCTTTGTAGCTGACTGCAGAAGGCATCTGTAATGCCTAAAATTTTCCCATGCAAAGTAACAAATCAAACACACAATTAACGTACTTGGCACACAATAACAATATCAAATACTTGGCATATGATCAATTCCATACTAACATCAGAAATTCAAAATAATCATCATCCCTAAGAGACAAAACTAGTTCCATACTATGTCAAGCACATCGACAACAATATACTTCCCAACTCATATTTAACAACTATAAGACATTCCAAACAAATCAATTCAAACAAATCCCACAAGTTAAAGCATAAGCATTACACCTACACCTCTTAAATTCCGGCTCCGACAACAATTTAGATCATGAGTTGCCAACAATAATACAATACATGTCATGAATTATAACTTTCCCATTCACCGTCATCCATTCAAGAATTTCAACATGATTCAATTCACAACTCAACTCTTTAAAGCCTAAAAACCTTAGGTTACAGGTCTAGTTCAATAATCACTATATGGTATGATTTAGCATGATCAAACCAAGCACACACTCATATATTGAACAAACTCACCACAAAAGATTGCAAAATTTAACCATGGAGCTTACCGATCGATTGGAGAAGTAAACCAAAGCGAAAGAAATTCAAAATTACGCCAAAAACCCTAAGAATAATGACCTTGCCGGAAAATGACATGGGTAGCCAGGATTATTTTTGGAAAAGTGATGTGGGTGATGAAGGGAAGTTTTCCCTCGCCTTTAGGGTTGGTGAAATGAATTTGGAGGTCAAATTTTATTTTGACCTCCTTTTAAATGAAACCGGGTCAGCTTTGTTAAAACTGTAGATCAGGGCTACGAGACCCCAACTACGAGTAATAGGCTATCCTACAACTCATAGGTCCCAGTCTCACAGCAAACACAATAATTAAAAAATTTTTAGGAATTATACCTGGGCACTACGAACCCCTCTTACGACTCGTAGAAGACTCTACGAATCATAATGCTGGCTCATAGTGTATGTGCCAACTTCTGATACTCACGGATTCTCTCTACGATGTATGACATAAGTCGTAGTGAAGACTATGACTCACAGGCCTGGTCATAGAGGATACTCCAAATCCCATTTTTTCATATCTTCAGTTCTTCAATTTTCACCTGCAAACCAAATCTCAAAACACAACAGTTACAAAAATATTACAACTGCACCAATATCTTTCAATTATAAAAACAAACTCACACCTTCTACCGAAGAATCCTAACAACCAAAAATACTTAAAACAAGCCAATATTTATCAGAATTGCTTGGGTTGCCTCCCAAGAAGCACCTTGTTTAACATCGTGGCTCGACTTTATCATCTTCCTTCAACAACTATCATCGAGGGTCCACACCTCACTCTTGGGGTGTTTCATGGATTGGCAAATATCGAACACGACCTCTACATCATTGACCCTAAATTGTAGTTAACCTGAATCTATATCCATTAGGGCTCCCCCAGTGGCCAGAAATGGTCTCCCCAAGATGATGGGCATCTCAAAATCAACTTCGCAGTCAATGATCATAAAATTTGCTGAAAATATGAATTTATCAACTTTAACAAGCACATCCAAAAGGATTCCCTCCAGCTTTTTAACGGTTTGATCTACCATAAGCAACCTCATTCTTTTTGGGGTAGGAGTACCAAGGCCAAGCTTTTTGAATACAATAAGAGGCATTGGATTGATGCTCGCTCCTAAGTCACACAAGGCTCTTTCGAACTCAACATCACCAATGGTATAAGGGATGTGTTGCACCAGGGTCCTCTCATTTTTTAGCAAGGCATTTGGTCATAACCGCACTACATCATGGAGTTCTTGCAAGAACTCTTGGCTCAAAGTGTGTTTCTTGGTGACCAAATCCTTTATGTACTTGGCATACCCGGGTATTTTCTCCAAGGCCTCTAGAAGGGGAATGTTGATAGAGAGTTGGTTCAAGATGAAGAGGAAGTGTTTCAATTTACCCTCCTCTTCCTTTTTCCTAAACTTTTGAGGGAAAGAAGGAGGAGGTTTGGGAATTAATTTCAATTTCTTGTGCTCCCTTACCTCTTCTTGTTGCATCCCAACAACCTTCGGATCTTCTCCCTCAACCACAACTTCACCACCATGTACCTTCTTATCAACTTCATCCATAATCATCGGCGTAGGGGGATGTACGGTGCTCTTTCCACTCCTAGTCATCACCGCCATATAATGCCCTTCATTCTGTGGGTTTTGAACCGTATTTCTTGGTTGGGTGCCCTTTTGGCGTTGGTTCAATTGTGAAGAAACTTGCCCGAATTATTGTTCTAGTTGCTTAATGTCCATCGAATGAGACTCTATTTTTTTATTAATACTTGAAATAGCCGCTTTCATTCCCTTTAATGTCTCATCTTGGTGGTCATCTCGATTCAACAACTTTTCGAATATATCTTCAATCTTGGAGTTGCTTGATCCGATATCACTATTGTGAGGTGGCATATAAGGACCATTCCTGTAGCCCTATCTTCTTCCCTACTCGGCATATGGCACTCTCTCTCTCATAGTTTCTGCCTCGATTGTCTCTATACATCTCATCATGATTGAAGTTATGACCTTGATTCTCGGACCCTTGCCTCTAATAGTCCGAATTGGATCCTTGGGGTTATTCCGAAAACCCGCCCCTTCGTTGCTTACAAAACATACATCCTCATCAAGGAATGGACCATCATAAATAGGAGCCTCTATAGGTTGGTGGGTGAGTACTTTGACGCTCGCTTGGTTTTGCTTTAAAATGAAGTCCATACTTGTGCAAAGTTGAGCAAGTTGTTTCATGATCTCTTCGTTCACCTTTGCTTTCTCATTGTTGGTGTTGACTGCACAAGAAGGTTTCATCACACCTCGCTCTCGTTGACCCCATCTCTATTTGTTTTGACCATTCGCTCCATCAGTGCGACTATTAATGCAAAAAGTTGGTCTAAGAATATGCCTCCCATAATTGTGTCGGCGCATGCTTGACTATTCTCGTCAAGTGCCCGATAGAAAATCTCAACGAAGGCATCATCAACAATCTTGTGATCAAGGACCATCCTCAAGCATTTAGTAAACCTCTCCCATATTGTGCTAATAGAATCACCTGGAAATTGCTCAAAGTTGTTGATTTGGTTCTTAAACTTCAACTTCTTAGATCTTGGGAAATATCTTTCGAGAAATACTCTTTGAAGTTTAGCACAACTTGTGATAGTACCCGGAGGAAGCTCGGATAACCATACATCTACATTGCCAGTCAATGGTAGTGGAAACACTCTTAAATCCACAACATCAAGAGAAAGGTTTTGTGTCCCTATGACACTTTTGCAAACAAACACCACATTTTGAAGATGGCGGTGGGGATCCTCCGAAGGTAGCCCTGTGTATAGTCTACGATTTTGGAGCATTTAGAGCAATCCACTCAATACTGTGAACTTAGTATCTGTCGGTAATGGAGGTAGTACTATGGCACCGTTAACGTCCATAGCCATAGGGTTCAATCGGTATTGATTCTATCCATAAGTATTTTCATTGAAATCCCTAAGTTGTCGCCTATTAC
>JAABOM020000012.1:16407986-16426316 GCA_011800125.2 Solanum clarkiae | reverse complement strand
AGCCATTTTGCTTTATTCCATCATACTCCAAAGCCAAAAAATAGTCAATATTTGGCTCCATCCGAGATTGATGGAAATTTTATTAATCACCAATATAGGATTTTTTTTTATTCTTCAACTAAAACATATGTTGATTGAATTTCTATACAATTTTTATAAAATACCAATTTAAGCAACAACATCTTAATATAATATATATACAAATATAAAAAGGTGGAGGCTAAAATTTCTTAGAAAGAAGATAAAAAAAAAGATTTAGACTAGAAATAATTAACCACACTCGACATTTACATTGTGAGTTATGACATATTAGACTAAAGAGATCTTTTGTCAAGTTGAACACTTGATATATTTTAAGAATTGCATAATTGAAGTTTGTTCGATTATTCTTTTTGAAATTCATTCCATAGCAATCAACAACAACAACATTACCCCAATGCCTCAAACGCTCCTGCCCATTGCGAGGTAAGGGGGGTCGAATGTATGCAGCCTGACCCCTATGTTTAAAAATATAGCGCGACTGTTTCCGGATGACCCATGATAAGTATCGAAAGTTGCATTGACTAATTGCTACTTCACAATTGAAAGAAGCGCAGATAGTTTAAAGAGCCATTTTGCTTTATTCCGTCATACCCCAAAGCCAAAAAATAGTGAATCTTTGGCTCCATCCGAGGTTGTTGGAAATTAATTCCATAGCAATATTTCAATTTAGTGTATCTTGTAATGATAATCAAATCAATTATTTACTCAATTACGCTTTGCGTGAGATGTGGATTGTATATAAGGGCTAATAAATTATTATGGAACTTGAATGACCACCAATTAATTAAAGAATAGACAATTCAAAAAACCAAATTGTGGACATTGTAATCATATAAAATTTATTAAATATAAATTTTATAAAATGATTCAAACTATATTAAAATCCAAAATATATTAGCCCAAACAAATATTATAGATTAATATAATTAGGTTAATTAATTAAGTCCAAGAAGATATGGATTTAATTAAAAGTCTACATTCATCTTTGGGCTACAAAAGATGACCTACTTTGTCAGGTCCAGTATCCTCTCATTCTAGATGGCCACTTGAAATCACATGTCGGATGACGTGACATGCCAAGTCAAACAAAAAAGACAATAAGATCGTGCCATGTGTTAAAGATGACATGACATTTCTATCTCAATTGAAGGCTAATAAAAATGTGGCACCTATATAATGATGTATTTCAACCAATCAAATATCACCATGTCACTTGAAAGAAAGCCTATTCTTATCACTTTTCCTGCACCCTCAATCTAATTGGCTG
The DNA here is from genome assembly GCA_011800125.2 of Solanum clarkiae. Taxonomy (NCBI): domain Eukaryota; kingdom Viridiplantae; phylum Streptophyta; class Magnoliopsida; order Solanales; family Solanaceae; genus Solanum; species Solanum clarkiae. The sequence continues at coordinate 16,425,007 of JAABOM020000012.1, read as the reverse complement.
GAAGAAAGTCTGATTCCATCTTCAGTCTTCCATTCTACATCTATATATATGGGTCCTCATAATTCAAAATTCACATCAAAGAATTCTAACAAGAAGCCAGAGAGAGCTCATGGATCAAACACCACATATTTGTCTACAAGCAACAAGAATTAAAGAAATTAAGAAATCAAGCATTCAAGTTCAAGAACGCATTAAGATCGAGACCACCAGGTTCAAGAACAAGCCCAAAAGTCCTTAGATGCAAATACAAGTCAAGATCAATCTCAAGAACAAGTTTAGATCAAGTTCAAGTACAAGATCATCAAATCCATATACCATGATCAAGATCAAAAGCCCTTGAATTCAAGTACAAGTCAAGATCAAATCCATCAAGTTTTACAAGATTCAAGATCAAACTAAATAGCCCTTTGATTTATATTTGAAAAGACAAATCAGAGGATTCATAGAGATTGTAGAACTAACTCCTTGAAATAAAATATATTGATTGTTGTAATGTTTTTTGTTTCTTGATTCAAATACAAGTCAGGATCAAGTTAAAGAATGAGTTTATATCAAGTCCAAGATCATCAAATCACATACCAAGATCAAGATCAGAAGCCCTTGAATTCAATTAAAAGTCAAGATCAAATCCATCAAGTTTTACAAGATTCAAGATCAAGTTGAGTAGCCCTTGGATTTATATTTGAAAAGACAAATCAGAGGGATTCATAGAGATTGTAGAACTCACTCCTTGAAATAAAATACATCTAGTGTTGTAATACTTTTTGTTCCTTGATTATTATATTCTCGACACGAATTTTATTGTCATATGAATTCTAGTACGCCTTATGGGACAATCTCTACCTCTCATCTCAACTTTTCAAATATCAAAGAACATCAAAATGGCTTCCAAGAAGATCTCCCAATTAACTACCTCTAAGGTTGCTAATTTAAACTTCTCCGCTGAAGTAGAGAGAATCCTAGGTGCCACTTTTGGAAGTGTTGGAACTGTCACAAGAAGCAAAGCTACTATGCTGGGACAACAAACATTACGAATGTCATCTGGACCAACTCCTGCTTTTTGGATCTTCAACCCTAAAAGGAGCGACGCCCCCTATAAATGCTTTAGAAGAAGAAAGCAGGGTCACTGACAAGATCAAGCATACTTTGGCTATACTTGAGGTCTTTGGTTCCAAGAACTCTATCTCAAAGAAAGACCAAGACTCATCCAATGAATTTTCTACATATCTGTCGCGTAATGTGATCCCTCTTAAGATCAACTTTCACAATAATCCATGCTACTCTTCAATGCCTCCAATATTCATGCAAGCAATGATAACTAATACTTCATTCGCAGAGGAACAATTTGCAAATCTGGCAAAGATGATTAAAGGATTGACCAGGCACGTACAACACCAAGAGTCTTGCATGGACAAGTTGATGGATAGAGTAGATGGCTTACTAGATGGGAAATCTAGCCATGCACCTAGGAAGAGTATTGAAATTCAAAAGACTAAAACTCCTATAAAGAAAGCACTGTTTATCAAGGAGATGCTAGTTTCTGTAGAAGGGATGATCCCACTTGATCGATTAAAGGAGTTCGTCGAAGGGAACATCAAATACAAGTATGAAGTCTCCGCCAAGTCTTCCCATATGTATGCCAAGCCTTAAACTGCGAGGATTGATACCCTTAAAATGGCTGTCGCTTATCAACCTCCCAAATTTCAACAGTTTGAGGGTAAAGGAAATCTAAAGCAACATGTTGTGCATTTTATGGAGACATGTAACAATGCTAGGACCTATGGAGACTATATTGTCAAGTAGTTCATTCACTACTTAAATGGGAATGCTTTTGACTAGTACACTAATCGTGAACCTCTATCACGACCAAGCCTAGGGCCTAGACAGGACACGGTGCATGGGGAACTCGAAGGGACCCCAAGCAAGCCTCTTAACCTTCATTGCACATTCTTGGTAGCAAAAGCAATACAATACAACAAAGAGATAGTAAATAGGGACAAACGGGGCTAAGGGACAATTTTCATACCATAAACATCAAGAGTCAAAGCGTGTAGCTCATGGCATAATACAAACATGTCAAACAGCACCTCTAAAACTTAGATACTTAGCAGGGACAAGACAAGCTACTGGGATCACCCACATAGTCAACTATACATAAAGAAAAGATAGTCTTAGAACATAATATAAGATCATAAGAATCGTCCCCGAAATGGAGAACTCATTAAAGAGCTTGAGAGATGTCGTAGTATCCATCTAGAGGAGGAGGGTCAAGTGTGACTCTGGTTACTACATGGTAACATCATGTATGCATATAGTATGTGTTAGTACATTTGAATGTACTAAGTATGTAGGATGCAAGGCAATAAGAGATAACCATTATAACCAAAATGCATATTAGCAGGCAATAGATAACATTTTAGAAATATGGCATGTATGATCAATTCTTAAGTAAATTATACTTATATAGAATATAATACAAGTTGTAAGAACATACCAACATATAAAACTCGTAGGTTACCAAGGTATAAACCACTTTGGTTGGTTGGTTGATCGTCTCAACCTACCACTCTTGGTGACCGAGGTACAAACCCCTGACATGGTTATCAAGGTACAAACACCTTTGATTGGTTGGTGGATACTCACACCCTACCAACCCTTGTGATTGAGGTACTAACCCTCAACCCTGTTATCAAGGCACTAGCCCCTGACATGGTTATCAAGGTACAAACCCCTCAACTTGGTTACCCAGGCTCTTGTCCCCCTGAGTTGGGCGTGGTCACATTCAAACACTATATAAGAGAATATCGTGAACATACATTCCTTTCATCATCATATAGTCATTCAGTTCATAAGACATGCATTGAACCTTCAATTCCTCCAAAATACATTAACCAGATATTTTATCAAACAATGGAGAGGGGAGGAAGGTGTAATGCTAGTGTAAAACCATACAATTTAAGGGTGTAACCATGGTAGTTAAGTATAAAACTATCAATAGATACTTAGTAGCACCCTCAAGCAATATACATCCTAACACTTTATCAAATCTCACAATATACCTTAGATTCATAGCTTAGAATATGCTAAAACAACCATAATTTCCTGAAAACCCAACATAGTGTGCATTGAAATCATAATCATTAAGACTCATGAGTAAATCAACTTTAAATCATGCAATTTTAGGTAAAAGGAAGCTTGGGTATTCTGGGTGGAAGGAACCCATGAAAGAAACCCACAAACCTTAACTTTAGAGAATAGCTTGATGAAGATTGGAGATGGAGACTTATAGCTTGAATGATAATATTAAAATCTGAATGAGTTTTGGTACTTGAAATTTGGAGATGAAATATTGTCTAAGTGTTTGGGAGTGTATTCGGGAATGTCTTGAATGATATGAGGGTAAAATAAGGCTAATTATAGGCATTTTCACACATTTTAACACTTAAGCCCAAGACTCAAAAGCCTTGGACCAGAAAAATAAACAATGCAAAAAAATATGCTGTAGCGTGCCCTTGCGCATCGCGCCAAGGACGCGGATCGTCTCTGGAAATCGTATTTTTGTGATTTTCAAATTTTGCTACGGTTGCTCTTAAATTTGGGTTGGATCCATTTCCCACTCAATTTTACCCCTTGAACAAGAATATGAAGTTTGATTTTCGATATCACGTATGGATTTTGAGATATATGGAAATTATAATTCCAGGCACTTTCGAGGCATATTTTTGGGCATTTTTAGGGTCCTTTCAACCTCATTCCATTTATAGTAGGGAACAACTAGAGTATGAGTTTCTAAATATCTTATATAGGACAAGGCAAACATTTAACATGGTAGAATTCACAAATATTCGCCAAAGGAAAGATGAACCAGTCATCATCATCATAAATCAATGGGGGAACGCGAGCCTAAATTGCAAAGATTGACTTATCGAAGATTCTGCAATAGAAATGTGTATACAAGCAATGCCCTGGGGACTTCTCTACATCTTACAAGGAATCAAGCCAAAGTCCTTTGAAGGTTTAGCTACTAGTGTTTACGACATAGAATTAAGCATGTCTTCTGCAAGAAAAGATATGATGCTTACCCGTAATCCTAACAAAGGAATGGATAAGAAAGAACCAAAGAAATGGAGAAAATTTATGTTAAAAATGCCAACAAAGAACCCATGAATGTCAATCCATTACTTGTGAAATTCACCATAAAAGAAAAAAGAAAGAAAAGTGTGAATATGACTTTTCAAGAGCGTCCAAATCGAAAGTTGACTTTCAAGGAGATGCAAAGAAAAGAATACCTATTTCTGGATTCCAATGTTTATCAAATATTTGATGAACTAGTTAAGCTAAATCTCATCAAGTTGCTAGAGATGAAGTGACCTGATGAAGCTGGGAAGACCATCAACCCAAACTAGGCTTTTGGGTCATCCTCTCAAAAAGTCCTTCGCCTTCAAGGATAAAGTCATACAATTGGCTAGGGAAGAGAAGATTGTCCTTGATTATAGAAAAGCTAGTTCTAACCTAATCTCTACTATATTTGGATCACTGGACCCAGTTCAAATAAATACCTCTGAAAAAGGGAAGTCCTTAGTGCCCAACAAAATCCAAAACAATAGAGGTGATGATGAAGGTTAGATTCTCGTGACTAGGTGGAGACGTAACAAGACAAGTTCACGAAGAGAATCATCTAAGAGACTGACCAGCGAAAGGATGGTGAGGAGACCAAAGAAGCAAAAGCTAGCCACATGGCCAAAGAAAGTAAAGGTGGAAGTGCATCACTATCAGAAGGCACACCGTTCTGTGACTTTTGGAGAGTTCTTTCCAAGTTGGTTTTACACTAGAACTATCCAAGACAACCATAAGGCATCATGTTTTAACACTGAAAAAGGAGAGACAATAGGTGAAAGTTTATCAAAGATGCATCCCATGGATAAAGAAGAAGCAATGGGTAAAACTCCATAAAAAAATATCTCCCTTATATTTTGAGAATCCTGTAGAACCCTCTTCTCAAAAAGCACATACATGTTATACAAAAATCATATTTACAAAGGATGATCTTCTATTTGGTGAAAAACTACATAATTGTCCATTATACATGGTGGGTCATATGCTAGAGAAGAGGATAAAGAAAATCTTGATGATGAAGGATCTGGAGTTAACATTCTTCCTATTTATACATTGAAAGAACTGGGCATCACGACTGACGAACTTAGTGAAAGTCATTTATTAATACAAGGATTCAATCAAGGAGGACAGAGATATATAGGCTCCATCAAGTTAGAAATCTATATTGGCAATTTGCAATCCAGTGCATGGATACATGTGATCGATGGAAAAACCTCATACAATATATTGCTTGGTTGGCATTGGGTGCATGAGAAAAAATATTATCTCATCCTCGTACTATCAATGTTTGAAGTATCTTCAAGATGGAATTGAAAGGAAAATAGTTGTTGATGATAATCCTTTCATTAAAGCTGAGTCACACTTTTTTGATGCAAAATTCTATCTAAAGAATTATATTGTGAAGGAAGTAAAACTTGATGATGTCAAATCGACCAAGTCCAATGTGCCCGTCAGCAAAAGAACTGATGTAGTTGTTGGAAAGGTTAAGGCCAATATAGGGGAGCTGGATTCCTATCTAGATAAAGGAAAGATCATATCTTGGAAAAAAAAGCTAACTTTTGTACCACGCTATATCCAAAAGGTAAAGAATGAGACAGGTCAATCATCCGATGTTCAAGGAAATGTACTGGGAAGGCTAACTCTTCCTATCAAAAGCATTGATGCAATCAACTTGTTTTCAAAGTTAATGGGAGAGTTTGTGGCTCAAAATTCATCTCAAGATATGCAACTCCTGGAAAAACCTACTAAGGGCTTTGATCCAAATGTTTACAAGTTACTTGCAAAGGCTATATACAACTCTAATGAGCCATCTAAATTAGGGAAATTCCCATAAAATGATATCATTGGGAACTCTTCATTGGTTTGGACTTGAATTGCAACAGATGTTCAACCTTAATATGTTGGCAATTGGGACACTTAGAAATAAATTCAGCAATGCCTTTCTTCATCCCGTTCTACCAATAGACTTCCCTCAAGTTGTGGTACATCTTGGTGGAGACAGGGTGGATAGAATATCTCGTGCTATGAGCTTCAGTAATGATTCTGTCTCAAATACCATCAATATCGAGTACATACAGTCTCCCTTAATATCTCAATATCCCATCTCCCCCTTTAGAAAAAACCATCGCCTTCTGATTGTGAATCGCTTCTTTTAATTGGAGTATGACAGGGTCTTGGTCTTGTTTTCCTTTTATATCTGTCACTAAGGATGAAGTGGAGCCATTTTGAACATTGAACCCACCTTCATTGTTCTCCTCAAGTAGAATTTCCAATTGATCCAATCTCCATACCTTCTTGGCTAATTCTCACTTCCCTTACTCCATATGGGCAGCGCTACCCATGCACATCTTGCTATGAGAATCAACAATAATTTTAGCTATACTTGGTTGATAGAAAATGCTCATATCATAATCCTTAAGCAACTCTAACCACCTCCTCAACCGCAGATTGAGCTCTTTCAGACTGAACACGTATTGCAAACTCTTATGGTCAGTGAACACGTCTACATGTACTCCATACAAATAGTAATGCTAGATCTTAAGTACGAACACAACTGTTACCAACTCTAGATCATGAGTCAGATAACTCATCTCATGGATCTTAAGTTGTCAGGAAGCATAAGCTATCATCTTTCCTCTTTGCATAAGCACACAACCCAGTCCAACTCTGGATGCATCACAGTATATCATAAAGTTAACCGTCCCGTTTGGCAAGGTCAACACTGGTGTTGTAGTCAATCTAGTCTTCAACTCCTAAAAACTCTTTTCATATGCCTCAGACTACTGAAACTTGGCCTTCTTCTGAGTCAGCTTAGTCAATGGGGCTGACAGAGAAGAGAAGCCCTCAACAAACCCGCGATAGTGCCCTGCTACACCCAAGAAACTTCTTGTTTCTATTGGAGAAGTGGGTCTTGGCCAGTTCTTAACTGCCTCAATCTTCTGAGTATCCACCCAAATACCATCTCCCGAAACATCATAGGCTAAGAAATCCACTAACTTGAGCCAAAACTCACACTTGGAGAATTTCACATACAACTCATGATCTTGGAGGGTTTGCAAAACCACTCTATGGTGCTTAGCATGCTCCTCCTCATTCCTTGAATATACCAGAATGTCATCAATAAACACGATCACATATCAAGATATGGCCTGAATACCATGTTCATTAGATATATGAAACCTGCAAGGGAATTTGTCAACCCGAAGGACATGATCAAGAACTCAAAATACCCATACCGTGTCCCAAAGGCTATCTTAGAAATATCACTTTCCCTCACCTTCAATTAATGGTAACCCAATCTGAGGTCTATCTTGGAGAAACAAGTAGCACTCTAAAGCAGGTCAAAGAGATCATCTATTCTGGGAAGAGGATATGTATTCTTTATGGTAACCTTATTCAATTGCCGGTAGTCTATACACATCCTTAATGTCCTATTTTTTTACGCAAGAATAAGACAGGAGCGCCCCAAGGTGAGACACTAAGCCTTATGAAACCCTTCTCTAACAAGTCTTTCAATTGCTCTTTCAATTTTTTCAACTCCGCGGGGGCCATTCTATAGGGTGGAATTGATAATGGTTATCAATCCCAATGTCAATATTCCTATCAAGAGAGACACTGGGAAGATCATCAGGAAATACCTCAGGAAACTCATCCACAATTGGGAGTGACTCAAGAGTAGGAGACTCAACATCATCAGACTTTACTCGCAGTGAGGTGTTAAATACAACTCTTAGATATCAACTTTCTATCTCTAAGATAAGAGATGAATTTATCCTTAAGGGAAACAGAACTCGCTTTCTACTCTAAGACAGGGTCACTAGGAATTTGGAACTTAACAATCTCGGTTCTATAGTCGACAAAAGCATAACAGGCATAAAACCAATCAATGCCCACTATTACATCAAAATTAACCATCTTCAACTCTACCAAATCAGCTATGGTGTCTCTATGATAAATAGACAATACATAGTTCCTATAAACCCTCTCAGCTAAGATAGACTCACCACTTGGAGTAGAAATGGAAAAAGGTTCATGCAAGTACTCTGGAGGAACCCCAAACTTAATAGCCACATATGGGGTCACAAAAGACAAGGTGGCACCCAGATCAATCAATGCATAGCAATCATAAGGAAAGACTTGAAGCATACCCATGACAACATCTGATGAAGCTTCCTAATTCTGTCGATTACCCATAGCATAAAGGCGGTTCATCCTGCCTCTTGTACCCGTAGTAGTTCCCCTCTACTGATTACCCATTGGGGGTGCTATGGAAGACTGAGCTCTACTGTTCCCCTTAGCTCGCCTTCTCTTTGGACACTTAAAACTAAAGTGACCAGCCTGAGCACATGCATAGCACATATCCTTACCAACTCGATACTCACCCAAATGAAGCTTACCACACTTTCTACAAGGTAGATTTCCCTTCATACCTTGGGTCACAATAGCCTAAGATTGAGCACCTGGTGTCCTGAAATTCTAATGACCATGAGGTTTCTTATCATAACTGCTTAGATGCATGGGCACACTCGCAACAGATGGTGCAGGATGTGATGATCTCTTCTAAAAATAGGACTTGTCACCTCTATTCTGTCCCTTCAGGATAGGCTCATGTCCCACTGACTTCGCCCTTTTGCGCATCTGGTCTTTTTTATATTTCTTCTTATCCTGCTTTATCTACTAGGCCTACAACATTAGTCCAGAGATATCCATGCTAGGAATCAACAAGGCAGCCTTACATTCTTTCTGCATATATCTAGCTAGGACAAACACAAACTTCTCATTCTTGTCCTTATGTCTTTCACCATCTCAGGAGCATACCTTGGCAGTTTAACAAACATAAGGCTATATTCCTTCACAGTCATCCTCCCTATTTCAAATTCATGATCTCGTCCACCTTTGACACCCTCAACTCTTGAGGAAAGAAATGATCAAGGAATACGGTCTCAAACTTATCCTAATTTGTGAGCTCAGCATCTTCACCTCAGCTATCCTCCCATTAGTTGTACCAAACATTTGCAATATTCTTTAGCTAGTAGGAAAAAAGTTCAACCCTTTCAAGCCTCCTAGCATGGCCCTCAAAACCTTATACATCTCGTCAATGAAGTTCTGTGGATCCTCCTCAACTTTCATCCCCATATATACATATGAGTTCATCCTCAAGAAGTCTCTGAGTTGAGTTGCAACTGAGGGCTCTTGTGAGCTAGAATTAGGAGCCTGATTACCTTGATTGTTCCCCTGGGAGGCCAGTAATTGAGTTATCATGGTGATAGCTCCTCTAAATTCCACCTCAGTAGTAGGAGAGAGTTGGGGCTAAGTAGGGGGCGCATGTTGGACCTTAGTAGTCCTAGCGGGGGCATCACCATCTCCTAGGCTCGATCTGAATCAGAGCCTCTGACTAGGTGTTTCAGCGGTTGGGGATGGGCCATCTCTCTGAGTGGTAGTTATCTTAGACGAAATTTACTATAAGTGTAAAACATACTAGTTAAAATAGGATTTCAAAAGTTAAGCTCTATAGCATGAACTCAGATTATAAACGAAGGGTAACACTTCCTAATGCCCTATAGCCTCCTACTTATGAAGTGTGGTGCACAACACAACCATAAACAAGACTTTACTAGACACAACTTCATAGACTCTCTAGGACACTAGAACTCTGGGATCTGATACTAAGTTTGTCATGAACCGAGAGGGTACCCAAGACATGATTGGCACCGGAGACTATTGCTAGCCCCCAAGTGGACTAACTAGTCTCATTTGCCTTCGTTAAGTCAATTCAATAGCAGAAGAAAATAGAGTAATAATGCTAGGTACATGGTTTCAAATTATATATTTAATCTATCATGAATGAAATATAATAATTAAAGACAGTCTCAATATAAAGATGAGAAGGGAAATACCCCTCAATATCTAACATCAACATCTATGTCTATGAGGACTCTATACTATTTTCTAAGATGGTACCGTAATAAGCTATAGCTACCAGAAAATCAAGAAAAGAAACTATCAAGCAAAAGGATCATAACCATCCTCTGAATACAGGGGATACACCCACTATCAGGAATGCGAAAAGCTCTGAACCTCAACGATTGGGCTACTGAAGTCCTATCTACAAAATCTGCATCATAAAATGATGCAGTGCTAAAGGTGTCACAATCCAACACTAGGGCGTAAACATGGCACGATCAAGTCTCTCAATTTATCGTTACATCACTGGTGGCGGAACCATGTAAAAGACATAAAACAAGTATAAAGGTGAAAGGGGCTAAGGGATAGCCTGCGAAAACATCAACATAAAGATAATGAGTCATAGCTCATATCATAATTACAAAACTTCTCCAACAACACCTTTAAAATATAAATAGAGCGGGGGCCAAGACAAAGTAATCGAACTCAACCTCATAGTCAAAATAGAACATAAGAAAGTGTCTTAATACATAATAGCAATCATAGACTAAGGTCCTCGAAATGAAAGACTCACTAACAAGCTTGGAATAACACCGACTAGCCACACGGAGGGGGAGGATGATCAACTTGAGCACCGGTTCTTACATGGTGATATCATGCAGATAAGAGTATGTGTTAGTATATTTGAATGTGCTATAGGCAAGAGTAAGCGTTAGTACATTTAAATATGCTAAGTATATGGGATGCTATGCAACAAGAGATAAACTTCATAATCAACATGCATAATAATAGACAATAGGCATGATATAGCCTCATGACATGTACGATCAATGTATAAGTAAAACATACTTAACTTCTGTCACGCTACAAAGTCTGGTTAAGGCGGACTAGCACCCTTTGCCGATAAGGCTCGGGAGAACCAATCCATATCTATACGCTTTGCATAAATATTATAAGTAATATCTATGTTTGGCATGCTTCTAAGGAGATAAATGGTATTAACAAGCTAAAAGGAGATGTGTATAGCTAGACCGTTGGGGCCACGGTGTCTAAAGTACGAGATATAACCACACATTAGTTTACACAGTCTACAAAGCCTCTAACAAGAGAAAGTATCTACATATGTTCTGGACAGGACCCGTCTGAATTAACTATATAATGCAAACACATAATCTCTAAACACACTCAAAATCTCTAGAACAACCTGGAGTTGAGAAATAACAGCTGAATATCCTTTACTCCTACTGGGGAGATCTTGCAGCACCTGTACCAACAGCATGAAATGCAGGTCCCCGGAAGGGACTCAGTATGACATAATGTACAAAATATGTAAGGCAGAAAGTACTGTACAAAAAATATAACTCAAATGAAACTTTGTACTAATAGCGGAAAAGAGACCACCTTTAGATATACTTTAGGATCGAGTACTTTATATTCTTTATGTCACCTTACCTATACTGTATCATCTGTGCATGTTATGTAATGTAAATGACCAACTGATCAGTGGTGAACTGTATCGGGTTCGTCCTTCGCTAGGTTCTTCCTTAACCCCTGGGGCTACCTACCGTAATAAGATGTTTCCCTGGCTAGGTGATTCTTCTGGCCCTCGGGATATTGGGATCATCCCTTTTCTAAGTTCTTCCTTAACCCTCTCGGGCTACCACCTGTGATAGGATCGTCCTTGGCTAGGTATTACTTCCATCCCCTCGGGCTACCACCTAACAAAATTGTATACTGAATCTTTCAATTACCTTTGAGATTATTCTTTTAGTAGTCATAATAGTGGAGCTATAAGGTTGTATATGCAACATGTGACATGCAAATAATCATACAATACAATATGGAAATGAAGAGAGTATGTTACATAGACAATGGAATATGTATGGATTGAAGCAACTCATGAACTTTATTTAGCAACAAGAACTCATGTACTTAGTATCCATATATGTATGTAACATTGAAGATAACTATATATATAAGAGCATATGAATATGTGGAAGAGTGGACATATGGCTGCTTGACATGTAGGAGTAGATGTCATGACATATGGCTGCTTAGCATCAAGGGATCTATGTTTCATGACAAATGATATGAAATCAAGTAATCTTACATACCTCGTTGTATGACCTTGCTACAAACTTGGAGTGGATGTGGTTTCCCTCAAATATTTAGCTACAATATGTTAAGAAACAAGACTAGTATTATTAGCAACACAACACTTCTAGGTAGTTCAATATCACAAAAACGATCACCCGGACAGCAAGCTTTCAACTAATGACGCAAAGACTTTTCTTCAACCTTTTCACTTATAAACGTATTTGTTAACAACTATTCTTATGTACATGTCATGTATGTCTTAGCTTTAGACCCTTAATAGTCCTAAAACAGCCCACAAGGCACAACAAGTAATAATTCTTCACAACATAAAAACAAGTGACATAATGTAACATCCTTTCACCATACTTCGACGCCAAAAATGCCAAACTTATTTTAACTTTTCCTAAATTGTTTCTAACACTTTTACCACATAAAACTAGTCTCAATATAGTCCAAAAACAGTCCAAAAACTGGTTATGGTCGTGGAACAACATATTATAATTTTCAGCTTCTAAGTTTCTTTTAAAAGTGAAACTATGACGTTGTACAACAACTCATCTTTGTGGACTTTAAAAGTGGTGCAGCAGCTTAAATACATGACTAACAACCTATATAGTGTTAGAATAAGTCTTACTTCAAATTTCACCCAACCAATTAGGAGAAAACCCTCTTGAACAACAAGAAACGTTCACAACAATACTTAGGACACATGCTGTCCAGAATTTCCAGCTTAACGTAATAGTATATACTTCTTGTTTTACATGAAGAAGCCATAATAGCAATATTTATAACTTCAGACATGTTAAGAACAACAAAGTCTCTTCATAATAAAGTTCAAAAATCATATAGAAGTCACCAAAATAAAAGGTAAGTGTGCAGTAACTTTCTGGACACAAGTTGTCCAGAATTTCCAGCAGATTTCCAGATTCACATACTATCTTATACTTATTGTTTTACATGAAGAAATCATACTAAATACATAACTATAATTACTTACCTTTGCCTTATATGTTCTGGAATCCCTTCAGAATCCTTAGACAATGAGTTTGCAACTTGGTGAAGTGAAATATAGAGAAGACCAAACACTTTAAGAAAGCTGAAACTTTATTTCCTAGTGGAATGATTTAGAGCTGCACTTAGCCCGTTTTTAAAGATCAAACAGGCCAAATTTGTCTTCCACTTTTGACGTGATAATGACACCCATTAATGGTCTATTACTGCAACATCTTATCCTCTAAAATTGGGCTTAATTGGGTCTCAAATATGATGGACCTATGCTGCCAATTTCCAGCTTTCTTCTTAGCTGGTTTTTGGGACAAAATGGCCATGTTGTTTGTAGAGTATTTAGGACATTTTTAAATTCTTCTTGGATTGAAAATATGTTCCATTTATGATACTGAAATATGGCCCAAGGTTACACCCTTAACATGAAATTTATTCATAATCGAACTTGAACAAATTCGGTGTCTAGCCTCATCTCTGTTTGGCTATCAATTACAAGTAGGTGAATCTCCTACTAAATTATTAAGTCATACAATAACCTCAATTATTTACTTAGTTTAGGGCTGGTATATCCTCCATTTAATACCAACACATATATACCATCAGCCCTTGTAAGCATTTAGCATCACATATCGCCAATAAACACGAGATTCAAGCACTTTCAAGAATTGATGATAATTTGACCAAACCATAACATTATTTATTTACATAGTATTAGTACATTTAAAATGTGGAGTGTTACATCCTCCCCCCCAGAACATTCGTCCTCGAATGTTAGCATGATTGGGTGGCTTGACGAAGTATAAACCTTTATTTAAATAAATCTTTAGTAACACATTAATTATTCAATCACACGTACCTATTAGTGTTCCAATTCTTCATGTTGGGTATCATAGTTAGCTTCAAGCAAAAGAGTTTATTTTGACTTCATCGCGCCTTCGGACTCCCAGGTCATCTCTTCTACTTGATGATTTCTCCAAAGTATCTTCACTGAAGCTATTTCTTTGTTCCTCAGCTTCCTAACCTGAAGATCCAGAATAGCAATAGGTATCTCTTCATAAGTGAGATCTTCTGTAACTTTCACGTCCTCAATAGGAGTGATACGAGATGGGTCACCTATGCATTTTCGGAGCATTGACACATGGAAAACTCGATGAACCATTGCAAGCTCTTGGGGTAGCTCTAGCTCATCTGCAACCTGGCCGATCTTCTTAATAATCTTATATGGGCCTATGTAACATGGGCTTATCTTTCCTTTCTTACCAAACCTCATGACCCCTTTCATTGGAGAAACCTTTAGAAATACCTAATCTCCTACTAAAAATTCTAGTCCCCTCCTCCTAGCATCTGCACAAGATTTGTGACGACTTTGGGCTATTTTTAGTCGCTGTTGTATTACCTTAACTTTTTCAATGGCCTGTTGTACTAGAACTGGCCCAAACAAGGTATTTCCTTCCACTTCAAACCATCCAATTGGAGACCTACACTTTCTTCCATACAGAGCTTCATAAGGTGCCATCTTGATACTTAAATGGTAGCTATTATTATAGGCAAACTCAATAAGTGGCAAATGGTCCACCAACTACCTTTAAAATCTAATGCACAAGCTCGCAACATATCCTCAAGTATCTGAATAGTTCGTTATGCTTGACCATCTGTTTGAGGGTCCAAAGTTGTACTCAAATTCACTTAGGTACCTAAACTCCTTTTGGAAAGACTTCCAAAACCTCATGGTGAATTGAGTCCCTCGGTCTGATATAATGGAGATTGGGACTCCATGTATCCTGACAATCTCTTTTAGGTACAACTTGGCATACTCCTCCACTATATAATCACTCCTGAAAGGTAAGAAATGTGCTAATTTTGTGAGTCTGTCAACTATTATCCATATGGTGTAAACATTCCTAAAGACTTGGTCCTCTTAGACTGAATCCTTTCTAACTCATGTGTCCTCCTTCTCTGCCTCTGGTCCTCCAATTTCTGTGCAAAAGCTTGCATCCTTGCTATGTCCATGTGTTTATTCAATGATGCAATAGTACAGTCTCTGACCAGATACGTATCTAGTCTATCCACATACCTATGAACACTATCTGCCATAGTAGCAACCAGATTAGGAGCATACCTGGATAGGGAATTAAATTGGAGGCTATACTCCCTCACGCTCATATTCCCCTAGTGGAGATTCAAGAACTGATCCGCACGGGCCTCACGGATCTCCAATGGCAAGTAATGATCGAGAAAGGCCTCCTTGAACTCCTTCCAGGTAGTCAGGGGTGCATCTATATCCTTGGACTGCTTCAACGCTTCATACCACAATATAGCCATACCCTTCAACCGATATGCTGCTAACTCAACAGCTTCTGTACCACTGACATGCATAACATCAAAGGTGCCCTCTAAATCTGATCAATGAAGTCTTGGGGATCTTCATTTGGATAAAACCCAGTGAAAGCTGGAGGGTTCAAATTAAGGAAGTCCCGTATCCTCATGCTAGCGGCCCTTTTTGTACCTGTACACCCATAACTGGACCTTCCTGTCTTTGGCTAGCAACTATATGAGTCAGTAGTTGATCCGCATTTCTCAAATCCTGCACTGTAGCATCAATAGGTGGTTCTATGGGAATCTTACTATTCCTGGGTTCATCAAGAGCTGAAGGGGTTAAAGATGCACATGAAAGGGACTCATTTCGTTGTCTCATATGACTAGGAAAACTAGCCCCCACTTCTACTACCTTTCCTTTACCTTTGTTCTTTCTAGTTTTTGGCATAGTTGTTCACTTTATAAAAAAATTTAGGGGTTAGACATAATTCATCTAGCTCTATGGCACGATCTAAAGAATGAAAGAAAAGTAACAACTCCTAAATGCAACATAGCCTCCTTCTTATAAATGTGGTGCACAACACATCGATAAACAAGACTCTACATTGACACGGCCTTGTAGACTCCCTAGGATGACCCGCTTTAATACCACTTCTGTCACACCCCAAAATCTGGTTAGTGTGGACTAGAACCCGTTGCTGATAAGGTTCGGGAGAACCAATCTATATCTATACGCTTTGTATACATATTATAAGTAATATCTATGTTTGGCATGCTTCTAAGGAGATAAACGGTATTTACAAGCTAAAATGAGATGCGTATAGCTAGGCCATTGGGGCCACGGTGTCTAAAGTATGAGACATGACCACATATTAGTTTACACAGTCTACAAAGCCTCTAACAAGAGAAAGTATCTACATATGTTCTGGATAGGCCACGTCAGAATTTACTGTATAATGCAAACACATAATCTCTAAACATACTCAAAACTCCGGAATAACCCAGTGGAGAAATAACAGCTGAATATCCTTTACTCCTACTGGGGAGATCTTGCAGCACCTGTACCTACAACATGAAATATAGGTCCCGGGAAAGGACTTAGTATGAGATAATGTACTGAATATGTAAGGCAGAAAGTACTTTATATAAAATATAACTCAAATGAAACTGTGTACTAATAGCGGATAAGAGACCACCTTTAGTTATACTTTGGGATCGAGTACTTTATATTCCTTATGTCACTTTACCTATACTGTATCATCTGTGCGCGTTATGTAATGTAAATGACCAACTGATCAGTGGTGAACTGTATCGGGTTTGTCCCTCGCTAGGTTCTTCCTTAACTCCTTGGGCTACCCCCTGTAATAAGATGTTTCCCTAGATAGGTGATTCTTCCGCCCCTCGGGATATCAGGATCGTCCCTTTGCTAGCTTCTTCCTTATCCCCCTCCGGCTACCACCTGTGATAGGGTCGTCCCTGTTTAGGTGTTACTTCCACCCCCTCGGTCTACCACCTATCAAAACTGTATACTGAATCTTTCAATTACCTTTGAGATTATTCTTTTGGTGGTCATAATAGTGGAG
>JAABOM020000012.1:16378526-16407886 GCA_011800125.2 Solanum clarkiae | reverse complement strand
TTAATGCATATACATTATGTGAAAAGATGGACAATGTACCTGTGACCACATTAGGTGAAGCTTCCAAATTTTGCCGATTCCTCAGAGCATAAGTGCGATTCTGGACTCTGCTAGAGCTAGCTTCCCCTATAACACCTCTACCACGACCCATAGGTTCTTTTTGACCCCTACCTATTAGAGGAACTGACGAGGATGATGTAACAGCTGACCCAGAAGATTGTGTTATATCACCCATACGCCTCCTCGGGCAATCTTTTATCATATGCCCTAGCACACCACACCAATAACAAGCGTCTATCCCAAAACGACATATACCTGAATGACTCCTTCCATATTGTTTACAAAGCTGCAGAGGGTATATTTGCCGACCTGCTGAACATCCCGCTGTTTGGGTTCCTTGCCCTTCACTTCTTGGACTAAAATGATTTCTCCTAGACCCCTGAAGTTGTGGTGGAGTACTGGCTGCAGAGTAGGAGGATGATATCCTAGGCAGTCTATTAGAAAACCAGGGCATAAGTTCACCTTGACGTGGTGTAAACTGCCCTGTAGACCTGGCCCTCTTGGCCTGCCCTCTTTCCAACTCTTGTATCCTTCTCCTTTGCCTATGATCCTCCAATTTCTATGCAAAAGCTTGCATTTTCGCTATATCCATGTCTTTGTTCAAGGAGGCAATAGTACAGTCTCTGACCAAATACGTATCCAACCTATCTACATATCAATGAACTCTATCTGCCATAGTAGAAACTACATTAGGAGCATACCTGGAAATGGAATTAAATTGAAGGCTATACTCCCTCATACTCATATTCCCTTGGTGGAAATTTAGGAACTGATCTGCACGGCCCTCTCGGATCTCTAATGGCAAGTAATGGTCAAAAAATGCCTCTTTGAACTCTTTCCAGGTAGTTGGAGGGGCATCTATACCCTTAGATTGTTTCCAAGCTTCATACCACAATATAGCCACACCCTTCAACCTATATGTCGCTAACTCGATAGCTTCTGTACCACACATATGCATAACATCTAAAGTGCGTTGAATCTGATCAATAAAGTCTTGGGAATCTTCATTAGGATCTGATCCAGTGAAGGATGGTGGGTCCAAATTAAGAAAATCACATATCCTCGTGCCAGCTACCCTATTCGTACCACCTGCACCTATAACTGGACCTTTCTATCTTTGACCTTGGCCAACAACTATACGAGTCAATAGTTGGACTGTATTTCTCATATCCTGCAAGATAGCATCAATAGGTGGTTCTGGAAGAATTTCACTATTTTCGAGTTCATCAGGAGCTGGAGGATTTGGAGATGTCTGTGACAGAGACTCCTATTGAACCTCATTTCGTTGTCTCACCTAACTGGGTATACCAACCACCATTTCTAATCCCTTCCCTATACCTTTGTTTTGCCTGGTTTCTGGCATACTTGCTGTATAAAACAATTTAGTATTAGACGTAATGCACCTATTACACTTAGCTCTATGGCACGATCTAAAGAACGAAAAGAAAGTAAGAACTCCTAAATGCCATATAGACTCCTGCTTATAAATGTGGTACATAACACATCGATAAACAAGGCTCTACATAGATACGACTTTGTAGACTCCCTAGGATGACCCGCTCTGATATCATCTCTGTCACGCCTAAAGTCTCGTTAGGGTGGACTGGCACCCGTTGCCGATAAGGACCTGGAGAAACAACCTATATCTATGCATTTTCTATACATATTATAATGGATTCCTACATTCAACATACCTTTAAGAAAGTAAACAGTGATAACAAGCCAAAAGGAAATACATATGGCTAGGTCGTTGGGGCCACGGTGTCTAAAGTACGAGACATGACCAAACTTTAATTTGCATAGTCTACAGAGCCTCTAGAAAAGGAAAAGTATCTAATAAGGGTCAGGACAGGCCCCGCCTCGATTAACTTTACAACATAAAATATAAGCTCTAGACATGCAAAGCTCCAAAGCAACCTGGAGTTTGGTAACAGCAGCTGGAAATCCTGTACTCCTACTGGGGAGAGCTACCAGCACCTGTACCTGCAGCATGAAATACAGGTCCCCCATGAAGGACATCCGTATGAGATAATGTACTGAATATATAAGGCAGGAAATATTGTATATAAAGTAATAACTCAAATGAAACTATGCAATGCTGTAGGATAAGAGACCACTTTTAGTTGTACTGTGGGATCATGTACTTTATGTTCTTTTTATCACCTTGCCTTTACTGTATAATCTGTGCATAACATGTAATGCAAATGACCAGCTAATCAGTGGTAAATCTATATCAGGATCGACCCTAGCTAGGCTCTTCCTTAACCCCTCGGTCTATCCTCCGTGATAGGATTGTCCCTGGTTAGGTGATTCTTCCACCCCTCGGGCCACCACCCATCAATAAGCAATATACTTTACTTTAACTTTCAGTTACCTTTAAGATGATTCTTTTGATGGTTGTAATATTGGAGCTGTAGGACTGTAGATACAACATATGACATATAAATAATTACAAAAGATAATACCATAATGAAAGGAGTAGGTTAAACAAATAATGAAATGCATCGGAGGTAGAACAACACATGGACTTTATTTAGCAGAACAAACTTGTGTATCTTGGTATCCAAGCATGTATGCAGGTTTGCAAGTGACTATATATAGGAGTATATAAACATGTGAAAGAGTGGAGAGACGGTTAATAGTTGTGCCGGAGTTAATAAGTGCCTTTATGTGCCAAGGAGGGACCTATGTTTCATACCAAATAATACGAAATCAAGTATCCTTACATACCTTGTTGTATGACCTTGCTATTACCTCGAGATAACCTTCCCTTCCTCCAAATATTTATCTACAACATAGTAGATGATAAAACTAGCATTAGCAGCCAATAGATATATCTTGTTAGCCCAATCTCATAAACAACACCATGGGCTGTAAGCGGATAATTATAAACCCGAGTGTATTCTTTCAACCTTTCCGCCCCTAATCGTATTTTCAAATACACATTACCATATACATATCATGTGCAACTTGTTTATTGCTATAAAAACCTTACAACAGCCCATAAAGAACAACACATAACAACTCTATGCAACATACAAATAGGCGGCATAACGTTACACCCTTTCACTACATTATGATATTAACGATTCCAAAACTTTACCAACTTCAACCAAACTGTTCCCACAATATTTACACATATAAATAGTCCTAAAATAGTTCAGAAATAGTCCTCAAAATAGGTGGAGGAGGTGAGACCATAGTCCTCAATCAATCAGCCCACAAGTTCCTATTATGAGCACAATTACGATATCACACAAGAACTCACTTTTGCGGACTGTAAAATGGTGCATCAGCCCTTATACATCATTATAGAACCAATACTCACTAATAACAATAGCCTCCCTTCATAATCAATCCAACCAAGAAGAGAAAATCTTCCAAATAAACAAGAAAAAATGTATAACAACTTTTGGAACACATGTTGTCTAACAATTTTAGCATAGACATAACCAACATAGTCTCTTGTTTTTCATGAAGAAACCTTACTAAACACACAACTATAATTACCTTTACCTTCAAGGTTGAGAGACTCCTTAAGAACCCTAAAAGCTTCCTTTGGCTGCTTTACAAAGTCAAGAAAGAAGAACAATGAAGTTTTGTGTTTGTGAAAGATAAATTTTTCAAGTCTAAGAATGAATGAAATTTGCTTCTTGTAACCCCTTTTTAAAGGACTAATTTGGCCGACTTATGTAATTTGCTTCTTGTAACTCCTTTTTAAAGGACTAATTTGGCCGACTTTCTTTTACCTTTTAAGCCTTATTTTATCAAGTAATTAAAGTACCATTTTTTCCCTTTCACTTGGGCCTTATAGGGCTCCAAATTGATTGGCCTTTGCTGCCGATTTTTCCCCTTTTCTCTTAGTTAGTTGGGCCTAACTTACTAAAGAAATTGTAATGGGATTAGGCCCTTTTTATATTCTTCTTGGGATGACAATATAGTCTATTTATGATGGTAAAACAAGGGCTAAAGTTACACCCTTAATACGGACTTTATTCATAATTGGACTTGGACAAATTCGACGTTGGGTCTCGTCGCCGTTTAGCTAGTAATTTTAAGCTAAGAAAGTAGGTGATTCACCTTCTAGCTTCGTGAGTCCTATAAGCGCCTCAATTCTCTCACTTTGTTTAAGGTCGTGATCTCCTCAATTTGACACAAAACATGTATACACTCGACCCTCTTAAGCGTGAGATATACGTATCACCCTTTAATTGAAGATTCAAGCACTTTTAAAAATTGGCGCTAATTTGACAAAACCATATCATGTTTTATTTGCATAGTACTAGTATTGTAAGATGTGGTACGTTATATTTTAAACCCTACCTTTAATTATTTATGGTGGTTTTTATTGATGATATCTTGATCTACTCCCATAGTGAGGAGGAGTATGTAGATCACTTGAGGGTGGTATTGCAAATCTTAAGGGAAGAGAAGTTGTATGCTAAATATGGAAAATGTGAGTTTTGTTTGAAAGAGGTTGCTTTCCTAGGACATATGGTGTCGGGGGATAGAATTAAGTGGATCCTAAGAAGACGGAGGTGATTAGAAATTGGAATAGACCTTTGACTCCATCAGACATTAGAAGTTTCTTGGGTTTGGCAGGTTATTATCAGAGGTTTGTAAATGGATTCTCTTCTATTACTTTCCCTATGAATAAGTTGACACAAAAGAAGGCAAAATTTATATGGATCAATAAATGTGAGAAGAGTTTCCAAACTTTGAAAGATAAGCTTGACTTCGCTCCTATCTTTTCTCTACCGGAAGGGTTGGAAGGGTTTGTTGTGACTTCTGATGCCTCAAGAATTGGTTTGGGGTGTGTTTTGATGCAAAGTAGTAAGGTGATAGCATATGCCTCTAGACAACTTAAGGTGCATGAAAAGAATTATCCCACCCATGATCTTGAATTGGCGGCCATGGTATTTTCTTGGAAAATTTGGCGTCACCACTTATATGGGGTCTATGTTGATGTGTTTATCGATTATAAGAGTCTCCAATATATGTTCACTCATAAAGATCTCAACTTTATACAAAGAAGGTGGTTAGAGCTCCTTAAAGATTATGACATGAGTGTGCATTATCACCCTGGCAAAGCTAATGTATTGGCCGATGGTCTAAGTAGGGTTTCTATAGTTAGCCTAGATCATGTTGATGATGGTGGCAAAGAGGTGGCTAGAGAGGTGCATCGGTTGGCTAGATTGATGGTTAGGTTAGAAGAAGTTGATAATGGTAGTGTAGTGGTTGTTAATGGTTCTATGTCTTCCTTGATTGAGGAGGTAAAGGCAAAATAAGATCTTGACCCCGGCTTCTTAGAATTGAAGGCCTTGGTGTGAGATGGTAAGGTGGAGGTTTTCTCCCAAGGGGGAGATGGTGCCCTTAGATACTAAGGTAGATTGTGTTTGTCTAGTGTTGATGACTTGATAAAGAAGATTTTGGATGTGGCTCATAATTCTTCCTATTCTATTCGCCTCAGTTCTACAAGGATGTATAGAGATTTGAGAGAGGTGTATTGGTGGGGTGGTATGAAGAGAGACATTATCAAGTTTATATTCGAATGTCACAATTGCCAACAAGTGAAGGCTGAACATCAAAGGTCAGGTGGCCTAGCCCAAGATATAGAGATTATTACTTTGAAGTGGGAGGAAATCAACATGAATTTTGTGGTTGGGGGTTACCTATGACTAGAAAGCATTTTGACAATATTTGTGTTGTGGTTGGTAGAATGACAAAGATTGCTCATTTCCTACCAGTCAAAACTACTTATGGTGCCGAAGATTATGCTAATTTATATAAACATTATTTGGTTAGGTTGCATGGGATGCCTTTTTCTATCATTTCGGATCGTGGTGCTCAATTCTCTTCTCACTTTTGGAGATCTTTTCAAAGAGGTCTTGGTACCAAAGTTAAGCTTAGCACGACCTTTCACCCTCAAATGGATGGCCAAGCCGAGAGATCTATCAAAACTCATCAGGATATGCTTAGAGCTTGTGTTTTGGAGTTTAAGGGTAGTTAGGATGAACATCTTCCACTCACTGAATTTGCTTACAACAATAGCTACCACTCATGCATTGGTATGGCTCCTTTCGAAGCTATTTATGGTAGGCATTGTAGATCCCCGGTAGGGTGGTTTGAAGTGGGGGAAATGTCTTTTCTAAGTCAAGTTTGGTCATGGAGGCCTTGGAAAAGGTGAGGTTGATTAGGGAGAGATTGAAAACAGCCCAAAGTAGGGAAAAGTCCTTCAGATATAAGGAGGAGGGATCTTGAATTTAAGGTTGTGGCAGGGTTTATTTGAAGGTCTCACATCATGGAGGGTGTGGTTCGATCTGGCAAGAAGGATAAATTGAGCCCAAGGTTTGTCGGCCCTTATACAGTGCTGAGAAGGATTTGTAAAGTGGCCTATGAGTTAGAGTTGCCCATTTATATGAATATCATTCATCCTATTTTCCATGTATCTAAGTTAAGAAAATGTGTAGATGACCCAAGTGCTATTGTACCTTTGGATGTTGTGGGTGAAGTAGAAGATAATTTGACTTAGAAGGAGGTTTTAGTAGAAATTTTGGATAGAGAAGCAAAGAGGTTGAGAAACAAGGATGTAGCTACTGTCAAGGTTTTTTTGAGAAACCAACAAGTTGAAAGTGTCACATGGGAAGTTGAGAAAAACATGCAAAAGTGATATCCTTATCTCTTCCATTCCACTCGAGTCAAAGGTACTAATTTAAGTTCCCCTATATGATTAAAAGTCGTAAGTTTCAGCCCTTATGTCATTTTGCATGCATTCATGTTTATGTTGACAAGTTTATAGTGATTTTTGATACTTATGTTATGATTTTCAAAAATGGTGTGTAAGTACATCGTTGCATTCTTATCAGGCTAAATTTTTCATGGTTACTTCTCTTATGTACGTTTTTTTGACATTCGGGGATGAATTTTCCCAAGGGGGAGATATTGAAAAGCCCAAAAATGTGCCTCAGAAATGCCCATAATCGTAATTTCTATATATCTCAAAATTCACGTGTGATATCAAAAATCCAATTTCATATTCGTGATCAATTGTGTAGGAAATGGGTATAACCCTGATTTTAGAGCAGCCGTAGCAAAAACTAATTTTAGCAAATTTTGCTTAACTAGTGTATGTCCGCTCCCAGGACGTGATGTGCTAGGGGTGCGGATCAGTGTTATTTGGTCCTGTGCGATAAGTCCGCATCGCGAACCAGATGTGGACCAGTTGAAGTTTTTCCTTCATTTTACATTTTGGCCTAAGGCAATTGGGCATTGGCCCAATGCCCACCTATACGTAAAAACATCTATACTCAGCCATTTTCAACTCTATATCACTCAAAACACTCTCAAAACCCTCTCTAACACTTAACCAAATAGTTCATCCAAATTCAAGTGTCCAAATCTTAATTCTAGATCTCAAGAACTTCATTTAAGCTTCAAGTTCTCTTCAAGTCTACATCAAGGAAATCCCCAAATTTGAGGTTTGTGGGTTTCAAACATTGGGTTCTTTCACTCATGGCATCCGACCTTCCTTTTTATAAAAATTACATGTTTCTAAGTAGTGTTACTTATGGGTATTACTTATTATGAATCATGATTACAAATTATATAGGGATTTTATGAAATGTTGATTGAAAACACGTGTATACCTATTTCAAGCTTATGCTGTGAGATGGTTTGTCTATTGTGACTATGATATGTTTTGAGCTATGAAATGAAGATCTATTAAGAGATGATATGATGAGTTTCAAGGTATCGTACATGAGGATTTTACTATGTTTTAGTGGGTTGATTTATATTATGTTTTCTCACATCATTTCACTCTTGAATTGCATGATTTTGAACTAGCATTGCACACCCACAAAGTGTTTGATAAATTGTCTTGACAAGGATTCTTGAGCTATGGATGATCTGTTGCATTGATTATGAATCAAGTGACTATATGATGATTAAGAGATTGTATGTATGTATTGAGTTCATGGAAGTATCTATAGTGTTGCAAGTTGACCACACCTTTGTTGGGGGTAGCATGACCAACCACCTTGTTGAGGGGGTGGCCAGCCTTAATCACCTTGTCGGGGGGTGGCATGCCCGTACTACCACGTCGAGAGGTATGTACCTCAATCACCTTGTCGGGGGTGGCATGGGTAATGGCATGCCCATACTACCACTTTGAGGGGTAGGGACCTCAATCACCTTCCAAGGGGGTGGCATGCTTCGGAGTTCAAGTGATAGTTTGCTTGGGCTATATTGATGTGGTCTCTTCCTACACATGTAATCTATATTTGCATGTTATGTGATTTACAAGCATATTTTACTTATAGGGTTGATCATGCATGCCATATTAATACTATACTTATTCATTGCTAATGATTATGCATTTTGACTATATTAGCCAATGTCTTGTTGCATTGCATACTACATACTTAGTACATTCAAACGTACTAACGCATACTCTATGCCTACATGATGTTACTTGTAGCAACTGGAGAACCTCATGATCATCCTCCACGTGGCTAGTTTTGGCATCTTAAAGATAAGCTTTTGGTTAGTCATAAAGTTCGGGGATACTGGTTATGTTACTCTTGCTTTGTTATCTCTTTATGTTGAACATTTGATAATATGAGGGTGAGCGCAGAAAGTGTCTTGGCCCTTGCCCAATCTATGTTTAGAGGTGTTGTTGGAACAATTGATATATCTATGGTTTGAGCTTGACTCTTGATTATTCAAGACTTCGCTTAGCCCCTTTATTCTTATTTATATTTCTTGTTGTTGTTGTTTTGCTTTCGCAACCAAGGATGTGTATTTGATATGCTAAGAGGCTTGTTTGGGGTTCCTTCGGGTTCCCCATTCATAGTGTCACGTCTAGTCCCAAGGCTTGGGTCGTGACAAAATCTCAATTACCCATGCCATTCTCATATTATTCATAGCATATGCATTCATGTTCCTGAGAATTTTTGGAAATGATAAAGTAGGTTAAGCCCAATTATGTTCTATGATATGATTTTGATAAGATATTGGTTATGACAAGAATGTTATCACATACATGTCAATGATTATGGCTCTTGGAGCATTTTGGGTGCTTGCCCCATTCCGATTATGTGAATGAGCTATTCCTATGCATGAGTATTATTATTATAAAATTATGAATTTCAGCATTTGAGCCTAAGTATTGATTATTGTGAAAGGTGTTTGGCTTTTTAGCCCCATTTATGTACTGAAACGATTTGGTAAGACTTGCAACGCTTTTGAAAGCACGTATAGCTATGTATACTATAAGTATTCTTGTGGGATGATGACTTAGCACCATTGGAATGAGGGTTCTCTCTCTTTCCTTGAACTATGTGCCTAGCATAGGTTCCTTTCAAAAATAGGGGTGCTCGTAAGGAAAGTTTTCTCCGAAATGGGGGTGCCCGTAAGGAGTAGAAACTAAATGATATGATACGGTGTGTTGTACGTGAAAATCCATCCGAAATGGGGGTGCCCATAAGGAAGGTTGCTTGTACAAAATGGGGGTGCCCGTAAGATGAAGTATGGTCTACCTTTGGCAAGTAGACCACCTCTTTACCGATGAGAGGATTTCATCGGGATTCCAAGTAATAGCTCGCTTGATCTTACTTATGTCAGTTGAGGTCACATTCCTACTATATATATGAGCATCATTTGCATTTCATGCATCATAAATTTCGTTGCATCTTGTTATACTAGATTCCTTGCTATAAATCTCCTTTTATATTATTTGCCCTTTCCATCTAACATTGATATGCAGGCTTTGATAAGTTACGTGCATTTCACCGCTCATACTTGGTACATTCAAACGTACTAATGCATACTTTTACCGATATGATCTCACCATGTAGGGACCGGAGATTACTTTCATCCATCGTTCGACGACAAGATCAGATTTTGAGACATTTGTTGTGGTGAGTCCTATCATACAAGGACAAGTCACCATTCCTATACCTTATGTTGCTTTTGCTTATGTTATCTATACTTTGAGGATGAGCCTAGAACATGTCTTGGCCCCGGTCTATCTTATGACTAGAGGCATTATTGAACATCTTGTAGACTCTCGTCGGATCTATATTCTATGTATTATATTTGAATCTTACGAATATGGTTGTTTATAGGTTATGGCTATTCTGGATTGATTATGAAAATTTGCTATATATGTATGTTTGATGTGGTAATGTGGAAGATGCTAAGTCCTGAATTGCTCCAACAGCGTAAGTCATACTTACCCACCTCTTAGTCATTATATGCTACATGCTATGTGAATCCATTCTAATCCCTTTCCCTAAGATATCCCCATAGTGTGTGTCCCGCTTTCTCGTCCCTTAGAACTATGTGTTTAATTTTGAATGCGCTTCCGAACCGATGATGTGAATTTTGATTCTTTGAGGCTTATTTGGGGACTCTCGGGCACCCATTAGCTATGTCACTCCTAGACCATAGGTCTGGATCATGACAATGATTTGGTTTGGTGGTTATGAATTTTGTCTTTCTGAAACGCCCCAAAAATTATGCTTCGAAATGTCCATAATCGTAATTTCTATGTATCTCAAAATTCGTGCATGATATAAAAAATCTGACTTCATATACTTGATCAAGGGGGAAAATTGAGTGTGAAATGGATATAACTCAGATTTTTGAGGACCCGTAGCGAAAAATAAATTTTTCTAATTTACGATTTCCAAAGAGCATTCGCGCCCTGGCCAAGGGCATTGGGGACATAGCCCTATCTCCACTTTTGCATAAAAACACCTATATATAGCTATTTTGCAACTCTATATCACTCAAAACCCTTACAAAAACCTCTCCAAGACTTAACCAAATATCTCATTTAAATTCAAGGATTTCAGGCTTAACTTTGGAATTCAAGGATTCTCTTCAAGCTCTAAGTTCTCTTCAAGCTCATCTCAAGAAAACCCAAGTTTAAGGTATGTGGATTTCATCCATTCGGTCCTTTCACCCATGGAGCCCAATCTTCCATTTTATGAAAATTGCATGTTTTCAAGTTGTGTCATTTGTGGGTATCTCTTATTATGGATTATCAATATAAAATATGTTGGGGTTTTATGAAACATTGATTGATTATGCATGACTATCTATTTTAAGCTTGTACCATGAATTGATTTTGTCTATTGAGACTATGCATATTTTAATCTATGAAACTATGATCTATTATGAGTTTTGATGATAGATTTCATGGTACCCTATATGAGGGTTTTACCACATGTTGGTAGATTGATTTGCATTAAGTTTATTCGTCCTATTTCACTCTTGAATTGCATGATTTTGAACAAGTATCATGAACCCATCATGTGTTTGATAAACTGTCAAGTCAAGAATTATCAAGTTATTGATGATCTATTTCATGATTTACAAGTCAAGTGCCTTTATGATGATTAAGGGCTTTCAAGCTTGTATTACATTCATGAAATTATCTATGATTTTACAAGTTACAAGTTAAGCCCTATTTCAAGGATTTTCACCTCTTGTGAGCCATTCATGTTTATGATCTACTCTCATGTCTCAAGTCAGGCTCACTAATACAGGTCAAGCATGTTTCAAAAACTACTCCGGGCATGTTTCATATTTCTTACAAGTTAGACAAATTATGATTATTTCAAGTATTTTGTGGGATTAGACTTAGCACGATTGAGGCTTAAGATGGGGGCTCAACTCATGGGGTCCTTATATAAAGTCTTTTATCTCTAAACTATATGGCACCATAGAATTATGATTATTACCCTTGCTATACTAGTAGATCCATCTAGTTCATATTATTATGTTTGGTTTGCCTTGGCAAGTAGACCACACCTAGCCGGGGGTTGTCATGCCCGTTTTGCCTGACTGAGGGGGTGTCATTCCTTGGATTCCAAGTTGTAGCTACTTGGTCTATGTCAGTTAAGGTCTCCTCCTACAAATGTATTAGGTTCTACGCAAGTTGAATAATTTACAAGCATTTTTTACTTGAAGCATTAACCATGCATGCCATATTGAGATTACACTTATCTATTGCTTATAATTATGCATTTTGACTATATTGGATTATGTCTTGTTGCATTACATCCTATATACTTAGTACATTAAAACGTACTAAGACATACTTTATGTCTATATGATATTACCATGTAGGGACCGAAACACCTATTGATCATCCTTCACGTGGGTAGTACGATCCTTTGAAACAAGCTTTGGTGATTCCTCAAGTCCGAGGACACTATCTATGTTATTCTTGCTATTTTTGAGACTTCTTTACGTTGAACACTTGTTATTATGAGGGTGAGCTCGAAAAGTGTCTTGGCCCTCGCTCCATTCTATGTTAGAGGTGTTGTTGGATATTTTGATGTACTTATGATATGATCTTGAATTTTTTATGGTTTTATGAATAGCAAGATTTCCCTTAGTCCCGCTTCCCTTTTTATTATATCTCTTGATTTTTGTTTACTTTGCTTTCGCGATGAAGGATGTGTGAGTCATATGCTAAGAGACTTGTTAGGGTCCCTTCGGGTTCCCATTCACCATGTCACGTCTAGGCCATAGGTTTGGGTCGTGACAAACTTGGTATCAGAGCACTAGGTTGTTAATGGTCCTCGAAATACAACTCACCATGTCGATTAGAGTCTTATTCATGGTTGTGAAGCACGCCACAACTACGAATGAGAGGCTATAAGACGTTTTAGGAAATATTTCACTTCTTCATGGTCTATATCGTGCTTTGGATGTAAGTGCAAGGCTCTTCTCCTAACAAATTCTCTTTGCTCTTCTAGATCATGCCGATTCCAAGAGGGAGACAAATGAGGGCCCGTACACCCTAGGAGAAACCGACCCTTCCTGCTCCTCAAGCTCCTCAAGGTGGGGGGTATCCTAAGATGAGTTCTGAGATGCTATTACAATGTTGTCTCATGCTATGACCAACCAAATTAACCATGGGCCCGAACCCCTCATGCTCCCGCTCCGGCTTTTAAGGTGAGGGATTTCACAAGAATGAACCCATAAGAGTTCCATGGATCCAAGACGGATGAGGATCCCCAAGAGTTCATAGATGAGGTGTACAAGGTTCTATCCATCAAGGGGGTCAATTTGGAGGAAAAGGCGGAGTTGGCGGCTTACCAACTCAAAGGGGTGGCTCAAATTTGGTTTGCACAATAAAAGTTGGGGAAGGGGAATGACAATGCTATCCCTTGGGAAGAGTTCAAATCAGCATTCCTCAACTGGTTCTTTCCAATCGAGTTGAGGGAGGCTAAGATAATGAAGTTTATGGACCTTAAGCAAGGTTCCATAAGTGTGAGGGAGTATGCCCTCAAGTTCAACCAACCCTCCAAGTATGCTCCACAATTGGTTGTTGAGCCTAGAACAAGAATGAACAAATTTGTGTTAGGAGTATCTGAATTGGTTAATGAGGAGTGTGGTACCGCCATGCTAGTAGGTGATATGAACTTGTCCCGCCTCATGACATATATCGAACAACTAGAGGGGGAAAACCTTAGAGAAAGAAGAAGTGGTGAGTCCAAGAGGGCTCGTTTTGAAGGTGGTTTCCAAGGTTTTAAGGGTGGCCGATTTCCTAAAGGCCATATATTCCAAGGCCAAGGGTCATCCAATGCTCATACCAAGAGGTTTGCCAATGATAAGGTGACTAACCCAAGACTCCAAGGTGGTAATGGAGGAATGACAAATCCTAGGTGCCCAAGGTGTGAAAGGAATCAGAGTGGTCCATGTTTGAGGAATTCTAATTCTTGCTTTGGTTATAGTACAAGGTTATTGATTTTCCTCATGCTTAAAGCAAAGGTAGAGATAGTCGTACACAAGGCCAAGGTGCAAATGCAGGTCAAAGGGGAAGATGGGGCCAACAAGGGGTGCGCTAATGCAAAATAGATTCTATGATCTTTAAGTGAGACAAGGGGTAAATAAGGTGTCCGATGTCATCACCGGTATGTTAAAGGTGTTTGATTTTCATGTGTATGCATTGATAAACCCGGGTGCCACTCTTTCTTTTATTACTCCTTTTGTTGCCAAAAAGCTTCATGTTAGTCCCGAGTTATTGTGTGAACCTTATGAAGTGCCAACCCCTGTTGGTGAGTCTATTGTTGCTAAAAGAGTCTATATAAATTGTCTCGTGTTCATATTGCATAAAGTCTTGTCTTGTAATTTTATTAAGTTAGATGTGGTGGATTTTGATGTCATTCTTGGGATGGATTGGTTGCATGCATATTGTTCTTCTATTAATTGTAAAACCCGTAGGGTTAAATTCCAGATCCCTAATGAGCCCGTCCTTGAGTGGAAAAGTCATGATATAGTGGTCAAGGGTAGATTCATTTCTTATCATAAAGCCCAAAAGTGATTTATAAAGGTTGTCTTTATCATCTTGTGAGGGTTAGGGATGTGGAGTCCAAAGTTCTTCCTATTGAGTCGGTTCTGGTGGTCAATGAGTTTCTTGATGTCTTTGCCGATAAGCTTCTCGGTGTTCATCCTTAAAGGGACATAGAATTTGGTATAGACCTCCTTCTCGATACTCAACCAATTTCCATTCTCTGTTACTATATGGTCCCAGTAAAGTTGAAAGGAGTTAAAGGAGCAATTGAGGGATTTGCTGGAGAATGGTTTCATAAGTCTTAGTAAGTCAACTTAGGGTGCACCAATGTTATTTGTCAAGAAAAAGGATGGTTCTCTTAGAATGTGCATTGATTACTAGTAACTTAATAGAGTCACCATAAAGAATAAGTACCCTCTACCAAGGATTGATGACCTTTTTTATCAACTTCAAGGGGCTAGTAACTTTTCTAAGATTGACCTTTGGTCTGGGTATCACCAAGTGAAAGTGAGGGAGTGTGACAATCCAAAGATGGCTTTTCGGACTAGGTATGGGCACTTTGAGTTTGTGGTTATGTCCTTTGGTTGACTAATGCACCGACTATATTTATGAATATCATGAATAGGGTATTTAAACCCTACTATGACATGTTTGCGGTGGTCTTTATTAATGATATCTTGATTTATTCCATAATGAGGAGGAGCATGTGAATCATTTGAGAGTGGTTTTGCAAATCTTCAGGGAGGAAAGGTTGCATGATAAATATAAAAAATGTGAGTTTTGGTTGGAAGAGGTTGCTTATCTAGGGCATGTGGTGTTGGGAGATGGCATTAAGGTGGATCCTAAGAAGACGGAGGTGATTAAAAATTTTCCTAGACCTTTGACTCCATCGGACATTTGAAGTTTTTAGGGTTTGGTGGGTTATTACTGAAAGTTTGTAAATGGTTTCTAGTTTATTGCTTCTCCTATGACCAAGTTGACACAAAAGAAGGCGAAATTTGTGTGGACCGATGAATGTGAAAAGGGTTTCTAAACCTTGAAAGATAAACTTATCTCTGCTCCTATCTTGGCTCTACTAGAAGGGTTGGAAGGATTTGTTGTATGTTGTGATGCCTCAAGAATTGGTTTGGGGTGTGTTTTCATGCAAAATGGTAAGGTGATAGCATATGCCTCTAGACAACTTAAGATGCATGAGAAGAATTATCCCACCTATGATCTTGAATTGGCGGTTGTGGTATTTGCTTTGACAATTTGGCATCACTACTTGTATGGTGTTTATGTTTATATGTTTACCGACCACAAGATTCTCCAATATGTGTTCACTCAAAAAGATCTTAACTTGAGACAAATAAAGTGGTTAGAGCTCCTTAAAGATTATGATATGAGTGTGCATTATCACCCCGACAAAGCTAATGTTATGGCCAATGCTCTAAGTAGGGTGTCCATGGGTAGTATAGCTCATGTTGATGATAGTGCGAAAGAGGTGGCTGCAGAGGTTCACCGGTTGGCTAGATTGGGGGTTAAGTGGGATAAAATTGGTAATGATGGTGTACTAGTTGTTGATGGTTCTAAATCTTCCTTGATTGAGGAGGTAAAGCCAAAACAAGATCTTGACCCCACCTTGCTCAAATTGAAGACCTTGGTGAAAGATGGGAAAGTGGAGGTTTTCTCCCAAGGGGAGATGGTTCCTTTAGGTACCAACGTAGATTGTGTAATGCGAGATATGGATGACTTGTAAGAATTGATCTTGAAGGAAGCCTATAATTCATCCTATTCCATTCACTCCGGTTCTACAAAGATGTATAAAGACTTGAGGAAGGTGTATTGGTGGGGTGGCATGAAGAGCAACATTTCCAAATTCATATCCGGATGTCACAATTGCCAACAAGTAAAAGTCGAACATCAAAGGTTGGGTGGCCTAGCCCAAGATATACAAATTCCTACTTGGAAGAGGGAAGAGATCAACATGGATTTTATGGTTGGATTGCCTAAGAGTAGGAAATATTTTGACTCTATTTGGGTTGTTGTGGATAGAATGACAAAGTCGGCACACTTCCTACTAGTCAAAATCACTTATGGTGCCAAAGATTATGCTAAGTTGTACATACATGAGTTGGTTAGATTGCATAGGGTTCCCTTGTCTATCATTTCAGATCATGGGTCTCAATTTACTTCTCTGTTTTGGAGGTCCTTCCAAAGAGGTCTTGGTACCTATGTTAAGCTTAGCACAATTTTTCATCCTTAAATGGATGGTAAAGATGCGAGAACTACCCAAAATCTTTAGGATATGCTTAGAGCTTATGTTTTGGAGTTCAAGGGTAGTTGGAATGAGCATCTTCCACTCATTGAGTTTGCTTACAACAATAGCTATCACTCAAACATTGGTATGACTCCCTTTGAAGCTCTATATGGTAGGTATTATAGATCACCAGTTGGGTGGTTTGAAGTGGGGAAAATGGCTTTGCTAGGTCCAGACTTGGTCATGGAAGCCTTAGAGAAGGTTAGGTTGATAAGGAAGAGATTGAAAACAACCCAAAGTAGACAAAAGTCCTATTTCGATGTGAGGAGAAGGGATCTTGAGTTTAAGGTTAGTGATTGGGTTTACTTGATGGTCTCAACCATGAACAGTTTAGTCTGATTTGGCAAAATGGGACATTGAGCCTAAGGTTTGTGGGTCCTTATAAAGTTTTGAGAAGAGTGGGTAAGGTCGCATATGAGTTGGATTTGCCTATGGAGATGGATATGGTTCATTCGATCTTTTATGTGTCCATGTTAAGAAAGTGTATGGGTGACCCAAGTGTCATAGTGCCTTTGGATGTTATGGGTGTTGTAGAAGATAATTTGACCTATGAGGAGGTCCTGATGGAGATTTTGGATAGACAAGTGAAGAGGTTGAGAAACAAGGATGTAGCTTCTGTTAAGGTCATTTGAAGGAACCAACAAGTTGAAAGTACCACCTAGGAAGCCGAGGTGGACATGAGAAAGCGATATCCATATCTTTTCCACTCTACTCAAGCTGAAGGTACTAATTAGAGTCCCCTGTACGATTTCAAGTCTTAAGTTTCAGCCCTTATGTCATTTTGCATGCATTCATGTTCATGGTAACAAGTTTATGGTGATTTTTGATACTCATGTTGAGACTTTTTGAAAATGATGTTTAAATGCATTTGTTGCATTCATGTCAGGCTGAAATCTTCATGATTACTTCTGTTATGCACGTTTTTTTGACATTCGGGGACAAATGTTCCCAAGGGGGAGATATTGAAACGCCCCAAAAAATGTGCTTCAGGATGCCCATAATCGTAATTTTCCGATATCTCAAAATTCATGCATGATATCAAAAATCTGACTTCCTATTCTCAATCAGGGGAAAAATTGAGTGCGAAATGGGTATCACCCGAATTTGAGAGGACCCGTAACAAAAAAATAAATTTCACTAATTTACGATTTTCAAAGAGCATCGGTGCCCTGACCATGATGAGGCAAGGGTGTGGATCAGTGCTATTTGTTCCTTCACATTGGGTTTGCGTCGCTGACTAGACGTTGACCAGTATAAATTTTTCCTTAATTTTTCTATGTCGGCCAAGGGCATTGAGGACATAGGCCCATGCCCACATATGCGTAAAAACACTCATACTTAGCTATTTTTCAACTCTATATCACTCAAAACGCTAATAGAAACCTCTCCAAGATTTAACCAAATATGTCATTCAAATTTAAGGATTTCAAGCTTAAGTTTGGAACTCAAGGATTCTCTTTAAGCTCTAAGTTCTCTTGAAGCTCACATCAAGAAAACCCATGTTCGAGGTATGTGAGTTTCATCCATGGAGTCCAATCTTCTTTTTTATGAAAATTGCATGTTTACAAGTTGTATCTTCAGTGGGTATCTCTTATTATGGATTATGAATATAAATTATGTTAGGGTTTTATGAAACATTGATTGATTATGCTTGACTATCTATTTCAAGCTTATACCATCAATTAATTTTTTCTATTGAGACTATGCATATTTTGAGCTATGAAACTATGATCTATTATGAGTTTTGATGATGGATTTCAAGGTACCCTACATGAGGGTTTTACTACATGTTGGTGGGTTGAGTTGTATTAAGTTTACTCATCCTATTTCACTCTTAAATTGCATGATTTTGAACAAGTATCATGAACCCACCATGTGTTTGATAAAATGTCAAGTCAAGAATTCTCAAGTTGTTGATGATCTATTTCATGATTTACAAGTCAAATGACTATATGATGATTAAGGGCTTTCAAGCATGTATTAAATTCATAAAATTATCTGTGATTTAACAAGTTACAGGTTAAGCCCTATTTCAAGGATTGTGATCCATTCATGTTTAAGCAAATGCTCATGTATGATTATGATCTACTCCTATGTTTCAAGTTGGGCTCA
Source organism: Solanum clarkiae (assembly GCA_011800125.2). Lineage (NCBI taxonomy): Eukaryota > Viridiplantae > Streptophyta > Magnoliopsida > Solanales > Solanaceae > Solanum > Solanum clarkiae. The sequence continues at coordinate 16,389,101 of JAABOM020000012.1, read as the reverse complement.
CTAATAGAGGTCAAGCATGTTTCAAGAGCTACTTTGGTCATGTTTCATGTTTCTTACAAGTTACACAAATTGTGATTATTTCAAGTATTCCGTAGAATTAGACTTAACACCAATTGAAGTTACGATGGGTGCTCGACTCAAGAGGTCCTTATATAAAGTCTTTTGTCTCTAAATTATGTGCCATCATAGGATTATGATTATTACCCTTGTTATACTAATGTATCTATCTAGTTCATATTATCATGTTTGGTTTGTCTTGGCAAGACCACACCTAGTCGAGGGGTGTCATGCCCGTTCCCCCTGACCGAGGGGGTGTCATGCCTTAGATTTCAAGTTGTAGCTACTTGGTCTATGTCAGTTAAGGTCTCCTCCCACACATGTATTATGTTCTATGCAAGTTGAATGATTTACAAACATGTTTTACTTCAAGTATTGATCATGCATGCCATATTGATATTACACTTATCTATTGCTTATTATTATACATTTTGACTATATTGGCTTATGTCTTGTTACATTGCATCCTATATATTTAGTACATTCAAACGTACTAATGCATACTCTATGCCTGCATGATATTACCATGTAGGGACCGGAGCACCTTTTGATCATCCTCCACGTGGCTAGTCTGATCCTTTGAAGAAAGATTTGGTTAGTCCTCAAGTCTGAGGACACTATCTATGTTATTATTGCTATTTTTGAGACTTATTTTATGTTGAACACTTGTTTCTATGAAGATGAGCTCGAAAAGTATCTTGGCCCCCGCTCCATTCCATGTTAGAGGTATTGTTTGATATTTTGATGTACTTATGCTATGAGCTTGACTCTTTTACGCTTTTATGAATATCTAGATTTCCCTTAGTCCCGCTTCCTTTTTTATTATATCTCTTAATTGTTGTTTACTTTGCTTCCGTGACCAAGGATGTGTGAAGGATATTCTAAGAGGCTTGTTTGGGGTCCCTTCGGGTTCCTATCCGTCGTGATACTTTCCTACATGATAAGCTTAATGAAAACTATGAACGACGATTTATGACATGCTTATGAATTCATGATATGTAAGGTATTCCATGAATTTTGACTTTGCTCCGAGAGGACCTTAAGGTAGGGACTCGGACTAAGGAGTCCTTAACAATAATCTCTAAGTCTCATAACTACGTTTCCACATAGTATTACATTGCCAATATGATTTAGCTAGTGGATCCATATATAAAACTAATTTATGACACTTGCTTATTAGCGGGGCAGAGTTCTATGTTGGTGTTTGCAATAAATTTTAAATTGATGAAAATTAAATTACAATCACTAATAAAATATAAAAAAAATTATTGATAAGCATGTGGGTATAAATCTGTAAGGACACGGACGTTGTACAACCTCACTAGAGGTTGGAAATTTGGCCCATAAAATTTTTGGACCAAGGTGACTCTTCATGGAAGCCCTCACAGTCTGTGTGAGGTTATACGGACCATGTGAAGCCTCCTTAAAGGGGAACTTGGCCTTATGTGGGGTGTGAGGGCATTGGTGTGGAGTTCAAGACCAAGTCATATCACACTTAGACCCCACACAGGTCATATGAGACCATACGAACCATGTGGTGGACCTTATGGTAGCCTTGGGCTTAAGACACCATAGTTTTGAAGCTAAGGCATGTGGTACCCCTTTCACGAATCGTTTAGAACCTTATGATCCGTGAGGTCCCCAGTATGGTTGTCGAAGTGAAAATTTTCTAAGTATTGAATCACCGTCTTGGAACTTCATCGTGCAGAAATTTTCTAAATATAGTGGTATAGGCAAGCACACGGACCGTGTGGCCTTGTACGTCCAGTGTAGCCCCTCCGTATAGAGGACTTTATTGAAAATTCTAAGTATGGGATCTTCAAGATCAAGCTAAGTTCACTCTCAAGTCTTCAATTTAAGCTTATTTATGTTATTTAGGGCCATCAAGGGTCTCCTACCTCAAGCCAAATTCAAAGGAATTTCATTGGCTAAACTTTTCACAAGAACTGATGGTCAACTTTAAATGGTCATATCTCTTAGCACAAAAAGAACTGGTGGCCCACAACCTATCAAATTGAAGCTTTTTGAATTAGCTTTCAACGGATCCGATTTCACCTCATTCCGAGTTCGGATCAAAAAGTTATGCCCGTTTTCGTAAAACGCATATGTATAGTATTTTCTGAAAAATTGGATAAGTGAGGTATTACGGGAGGGTTTAACAATCCGTGAAACCTTGTACGGAGTGTGAGACCTCCTCATGGGACCCCTGGCAAGACATGTTATATTTTGCTTTGTTAATGACTTTTTTTTTTTGGTAATTATGGCTTCTCCTAAGGGTCTTTTATGACTTCCTATGCTATCCTAGGACCTCCAAATAACTTAAAGTCTATTCATCTCATTCAAATTCATTCCTCACATATATAATTCTCTCAACTCTCTTAAAGACTCTTATGAAGGCAAAGCATGGGAATCAAGAGAAAACTCATTTCTTCTTCAAATTTCTTCTTGAATCTTCTTCAATAGCTAAGGTATGTGGGATTGATTCTTGATCCCTTTCAACCAAGAAGACTCAAAACTCTTTTGTTTGAATTTCATGTAATTTTGCTTACTTTAAATATGAATTTTAAGAATTATGATTTAATAAATTTAATTAAAGTATGGGCTATATTTATTTGTTGATTTTAAGTTGATTTAAGCCCTAATATGTTGAATTACTTAAGTATTATGAAGATTTGAATATGCGTTGTCCCTTTAAAGTTTGATTTAAGTATAGGTAATCTAAATTGTGATTTGAATGTTGATTTTACTTATGGATGTACTTAAATTTCATATTAAATTTTTGATTTCAGATTGAATCTATATTACTCATGCTATTCTCACATCATCTGTGGCGTATGCATGCATGAGCATTGGATTTTATGAAAATTATGAAGTGGGTTAAGCCCAATAATGTTTATGCATATGATTTTGATAAGATTATGGTTATAACAAGAATGTGATCACATAAGTGTCTATGATATTTGGCTCAATGAGCATATTGGGTGTTTACACCTCTTTTAATTATGTAAAGATTATGGTTATGACAAGAATGCGATTACATAAATGTATATGATATTTGGCTCAATGAGCATATTAGGTGTCTACACCTTATTTGATTATGTGAATGGGCTATTCCTATGCATCAAAAATATGATATGAATTATGATTTTGCATTTGAGCCTAATTATGAATTATTATGAATAGCGTTTGGCTTTTAAGTCCAAATGTGCATTAAAATGATTTGATAAGACTTGCATCTATTTTGAAAGCACGTATATTTATATATGTATTCTTGTGGGATGATGAATTAGCACCGGCAGATTGGGGGTGTCTGGACTATCCCCAAGGGTCCTCTCCCTTTCTTTAAACTATGTGCTAGCATAGGCATATATGGTAACCCTCACCAAAATGGGAGGCCCATAAGGTGCGGTTACAATATTGATATGCTGATAGAATTGTGAAAGTCTATTTTGAAATGGGAGACCCGTAAGGAAGACCACTTGTCCGAAATGGGAGGCCCGTAAGGAGAAGTATGGTTTACTTTTGGGAAGTGCACCTCCTCTTTTCCGGTGTGGGGATAACATTAGTATTTCAAGTAATAGCTCATTTGGTCTTATATGTCGGTTAAGGTCTTATCTCTTCTTACATAAGCATTATGCTTTTCATGCATCATGGATTTCATGGCATATTGTTATATACTCTCCTTTGATATATACTTCTTTTTATATTATGTGCCCTTGCCATCTAACATTGAATGCAGGTTTAATAAGTCATATGCATTTGTGTATCCGCATACTTAGTACATTCAAACATACTAACGCATACTTTTTGCCTACATGATCTAACCATGTAGGGACCGGAGACTACCTTCATCCACCATTCACGGCTTGATCAGATTTGAGATATTTATTGTGGTGAGTCCTATCTTCTAAGGACAAGCCACCATTCCTCTACCTATGAAGTCTCATTCATGTTATTTTACTTGAGGGTGAGCCCGGGATATATCTAAGTCCCTCATCCTATTTTATGTCCAGAGACATTGTTAGACATCTTGTAGACTTTTGTTGATCCTATATGCTATGCGTTGTATTTGGAGCTTATGATTATGGTTATGTATTGGACATGTCAATTATGGATTTATTATGAGAATTATGATAAGTATGTATGCTTGATGTGGAAAATATGAAAGATCCCAAGTCCCGTAGCTCCCATAGAGCCAATCATACTTATCCGCCCCTTAGTTCTTAAGTATGATGCGCTATGTGAACCTATATTATTCCCTTTACCTATGACATCCCCATAGCGTGAGTCCTACTTCCATCCCTTTGTACTATATGTTTATTATTTGTATATGCTTCTGAACCGATGATGCAAATATGGATACTTTGAGGCTTGTTTGGGGACTCTTGGGTTCTCATTTGCTATGTCACTCCTAGATCCTAGGTCCGGGTCATATCAAAATATGTTCAACCCTTGATTCTTTTCTCATAAGCTTTCTCCGTGATTTGAGGTCCATCAATGATGTATTTCTCAAACGTAGGATGATTTTGACTTTCTTAAGCCGTATTTTGATCTCTCTATGGGTTATTTGAGATGCCTCTTCAAGGGAACACAATAACCTTTATATAGGCATAAATTAGGGTTTAGGGTAGAATAGCCTTTAAGAAATCCTGACTGAAATAGGACTAAATTTGCAGAGTCTTACCAAATTTTAATATCTACACTTCGTAAGTAAAATTATTTTTTCTAATGTACAGGTAGACATTGAAATTTATGTAATATCTCATATGGTCTTATTAGTAGTTATGGTTATATTCCATATATGTATGGTTCTTTACAATAAAATCCTTGACTATGCATAGCCTCTACCTTTACATGATTCCTTTTATGATTTGCTTGTGCGTTGACCATCCTTATGTTTACTTTTGCTTTTAAATGCATCTCTTATTATAACATTTACTTGGTCAATTATATTACATATCCGCACAAATGCTTAGTACATTCTAATGTACTAACACATACTTATTTAATTTCCCTATATTGTTTGATAATGTAAGGAAGGGCTCTCATTCTGTTACTCATGCTTGTGGCTGGATTTATTATATATTAAAGATTTTGTAGTGAGTTCTCATGCTTCAAGGGCAAACCAAGACTATCTTTCCATTCTTGTCATTTTTACTCTATGCTAATATTTTGAGACTGTTCCGTATTCTTTTAATTTTGTTGAGGGTAAACCAGGAACATGCCCTAAGGTCCCTGCCTATGTTAGTACTATTAGAGGCATGTTTGGATGTATAGAGTCTATATCATCTTATTCATTTTGTTAGATATATTATGTGTCCCGGATTGTTTATGGGTTTTCATATTATGTTTGTCTTATTTCTTTACATTATGTATGGTTGATATGTTAAGAGGCTTGGTCGAGGTTTTTTCGGGGATCCTAATCATTGTGCCACATCTAGGTCCTAGTTTGGGTCGTGATAATTATGTCATAGGTCATCTGAACTTTATATGCTCAGAAATATGATCATTTGAAGTTGAACCTTACATGAACTCATAATAAAATAGAACTGATTGGAAATAGTTTTGAACTCGACTTAGTGATAAAGGTTTTTTATAACTCTAAACCACATCTGATATATTTACTACACTTATAAAGGACCTTAATATATATGTACAACTTTAAAATCTTTGGGTTTGAGCTTTTATATATTGAGGATGGTTCATATCTTTGCTGAGAAGTTGCGGGATGTTATAAAACTATTTTAGATTTTAAGAAATTAAAGTTTGTAACGTTCAAATTAGCATATGTGATGGGTATGGGCAAACATTTGAAATTCCATATAATAGCCAAAATGATCTTATTATCGATTATAGTTATATTCTACATATTTATTATTCTGTATAATAAAATCCTTGACTATGCATAGCCTCTACCATTACATGATTCCTTTTACAATTTACTTGTGCATTGATCATTCTAATGTTTACTTATACTTTTAAATACATCTCTTATTATGATATTTACTTGGTCAATTACACTACATGATTCATACAAATGCTTAGTAATTCAAACTTATTAATGCATACTTTTTTGCCTATATTATTTTATAATGTCGGGAAGGACTCTCATTCTATTTCTCATGCTCATGGATAGCTTTACTCTACATTGAAAATTTTGTGGTGAATCCTCATGCTCGGAGGCCAACCAAGATTATCTTTCTTTTCTTGTCATTCTTAGTCTATGCTAATACTTTGAGACTATTTCTTATTTTTTCGATTTTGTTGGGGTGCCAAGAATATGCCATAATGGGCCGCCTACACTAGTTCTATTAGAGGCATGTCTGAATGTATGGAGCCTATATTGTCTTATTTCATTTTGTCATACCACGTTTCTTGGTTTTCTTATGAGTTTCTGTATTATGTTTTCCTTATTTATTTACCTTATGTATGTTTGATATGTTAAGGGGCTAGGTTGGGGTTCTTTCGGAGATCCTAATCGTCGTGTCACACCTAGGGCCTACCTTGGGTTGTAACAGATACTTATGGATCACTTAAGTTTTATATGCTGGAAAATATGATCATTTGAAATTGAACCTTATATAAATTCATGCGAAAATTTAATCAGTTGGAAATAGTTTTGAACTCGTTTTAGTGATAGAGACCTCTTATAACTCTAAACCACATATGATACACTTTTTTTTGGTAAATAGCTGGAAATTGTTTTGAATTCATCTTAGTGATAGAGACCTCTTGTAACTCCAAACTACATATGATACATTTACTACACTTATAAAGGACCTTAATATATACGCACCACTTAAAAATCTTCAGATTTAAGCCTATATGTATATGGAGGGTGGTTTGTATCTTTGCTTAGAAGTTGCGGGATTTTACAAAACTTTTAGATTTTAAGACTTTAAAGTTGTAACGTCTAAATTAGTACACATGAGTTCGTGTTACTTTAATGTGACATGAATTTAAATTTGTGATGCTTTTTATTACATAATTGTTTAATGAGATTTGATTTACATTTGCATTATTACAAAGGATCTAAAAATTTTTGAAAAAAAAAAAACAATTTGTGGCAGTCATAAGCCTCCACCAGATTAGATTACGTAAATATTGAAATCATGTCGTGGCAATTTTAAATCCATAAAAGCTTAATTTTTCAAAATATTAAAATAATATTATAGAGGTTTATAAAGGGTCACAAATTGATCTTAACAACCCTCTACAAATTAAACAGTAACTTTATGACTATCTCCGTGAAAGTTTTTTAAATCACTATAAATTTGTTTGTGATGACGGTAATTAAAAATTGATATAATTCAAAAAGTTTAATTTTGATGCACTGTTAGTATATCAAATTTTCATACCATCAGGTAATATTGATCTGCTATTGCAGATTATCAAGAAGTATTTTTTCATAATATTTATTTATTTATATTTAAAAATACAATACAATTATTATTTTTTCTCTTTTTTCTCTACTTCTCTCTGCTTCACTCTCTCTTTTCCTCTTTGACAAATAGTTCAGTTTTTTTTTATTGATTTCTTCCACTACAATTTAAGTATATTTTTTCTTAATTATTCTACAAGCATATATATGTATATATATATTTCTCATTCACTAAATGTAGTCTCTTTTGGGCATTCTTTTTACAATACATAAAAATTGCATTTTTATATCTACAATCAAAGCTAATTTTTTTATATATTTTAATTTTGTTTATTGATTCTTGGATTTATTGGTATTTTTTTCAAAATTAAGTATTTTTTGAAATGTTTGTTTCATTTTTCTATTGTTGTGTTTTCCATACAAGACGGAAAATTCCTTGAACAACTCCGTACATCTGCCATCTCTTTCAAATCTTCTTTTTGATTACATATTTAATTATTATTATTATTATTATTATTATTATAAATATGAATGTCATAAATTAAGTTTTTTTAAAACAAAATGAAAGATGAACAGAATAATTTAAGAAAAACGAAAGGAATAAAAATAAAAAGAAAAGACAAGAATCACAACATTATAACTTTACCAGCGCCATATAATACCTACGAGAAAGAGAAAGAGTATAATTTGGATTCAAATTAAGAAAGAGAAAAAATTAAAAATTAGGAAGGAATTTGGATTATAGTATAATTATAATTCAAATTACCTTTAATGTCTTTCTAAATTATAATTTCAAAAGGTATAAATATTAGTTGAACCAATTATGATAATTATCTTTAAAGTTACCTGAAGGTGTAAAAAATCTTATACACTGATGGTGCATATAATTTAAACTCTACTCTAATTGAAATTGTGAGGGCCGAAATTGACTTAATTTGACAAAATAATCCCCACAAATTAAACATTTCCTTATAGTAGATTGCAAACTATGACATGAAGCTAGAGCTAACCTCATCATTTCACAATATAAAATTGAATCTAGAACTTCATCGTGACATCTTTTGCTTCAAAATCATAATTTGACTTTGTCATTACCAGTGGTGCAAATTCTCCTTATAATTACTTTTCCATAAAAAACAAAGTATCAGAGAAATGTAATCAAACTACAACTCGCCTTTCAACAACATATGGTCAAATAAATTTTAATTTAATAACGAGCTTCAACTATATATTATCCTGGAATGAACAAGAGGTATACATGATGCAGGAAAACGTCCAACAAAGTTATTTTACCATTTTCAATAAGATGTGCTCCCACATAAACATAAAAGGAACATGATAGACCAAACCTTACTTGCTGACTAAAAAAACTCTTTATTCTGCACATTTTCATCACCTACTATTTTGCATAAAATGAGGCGACAGTTATTGATTGTGCATCAAACAAAAGAAGCTAAGTATTTTTAGCCAATCTACTATAATGAGTGTCAATTTCAAAAGCAAGATGGAATGATGAGGAATTGTAAAGACAATCCAAACACACATACACATGATACAACCATCTCGAAATCAACTTAAACTCTTCAATCATGATAATGTTAAAGTCGTAATGGGAGCACAATTTCGGATCATAAACTTGCGTATAATCATGGCAACATATATAATAAATAACGAAACTTCAGAAAATACAACTAATCTAGGGGTCGTTTGGTTGACAACATGTTATCCAGGATAATTAATCCCCGGATAAGTTATTCCACCATATTTATGGGATAACTTATCCCATAACTAAGGCAAAAATGATGGGATAAATAGTCCAGGATTACCTTATACCTCCAACCAAACACGAGATAAAATAATTCTGCATTTTATCTCGAATTATTATAACTTATTCCTCACACCACCGACCCCTTAAAGTTTCTGTACAATTTATTTATTGTTAGATGATCCATAATCGCAATCTTCTATTGTTTTCTGGCTAATTAATCACCTTGTGTGAGTAAGATTTTTTTTATTCTCTTAAGGAAGATTCCTCTCCAGTTTTCTCCTTCTATTTATTCCCAACGATTTCAGTAGATGGGAAGGGAAAGGGACAATTGTTTCTTAAGCAGTTAGGGCCAGTTAATAACTGTTAAAATCAGAAAAATTAAAAGTCATTAAAACCTAATTAGAAGTTCAATATTTTTATTCCCTTTTTAAAGAGAAAATATTTGGTGTTTTCTAAAAAATAATATTTGTATCATTAAAAAACGAATTATATAGAAGCCCACTAATTAAGCTTCTGCCAGAATAATCCTTTACATTTTTTAAAAACTGATTAATTAACCAGACCTGATCCTAGATTTATTAATAGAGACTTTCAATTGTGATATTAATTTATAAATGAATGAGTTACCATATCACAGTAAATAACAAATTATTTCACTAAAATCGGAATGCACCACTACATCTCATTTAACTCACCGTGTTAGAATTATCGACACTAATCAATTAAATCAAATATTCTGAAAAATTCAATTAAATTGACTAACTCGATCTTTTATTATCATACTTAATTTAATTATTTCAAGTGATGGATATAAAATTCACCTGCAGGTTTTCACGTGAAAACTTATATGTAAACATAGGGGTATCCTCTATCTCAATACCGAGACATGGTTCTATCTCTAATTGGTCTGTTCAACAAATACAAAATATACGAGGACAAGAAGTTGGAATTTTAACTATTTTCATAATTATGATCAAATTATATCTAATCTTGTGCTACAATTATCAAGATACTTGTACAACTTCATCTTTAATTGTGAACATTTAATTCATGACTTACAAAAACTGATAATTTTAACTTCCTGTGTATGAATTGACGAATTACTTCATACATAAAATCGTCTATTATAAAAGTAATGGGCACACACCTATATACAATGATCAACTTAAACAAAGACTTTATTATCACAAATTCAAAAAAATTACAAGAAATTAAATAAAATACTATAACTCAACTATATAATTAATAATATATCCCAACAGACAAGTACTTGCTAAATCTACTTGCTATATATTGTGAGTCTGGTGTTAGATCCATGGGCAGATCTATGAAGGCCGGTGAGGGTGTCACGCCACCCACAAACTTTGAC
>JAABOM020000012.1:16347149-16378426 GCA_011800125.2 Solanum clarkiae | reverse complement strand
CTCATGAAGGGGTTTGTACCTCATGCGCCTCTCCAAGGAGGTGGTAGGCCTTGGATTGCACTAAGAATGGTCACTCCCTACACATGTGTTATGTTTTATGGAAGTATGATTTAACTCAAGCATTATTCATACATGTCATATTGCCATATGCTCATCATTGCCTATGCTTATGCATTTCGATTCTGAACTTACCTCTTGTTGCATTGCATCCTACATACTTAGTACATTCAAATGCACTAATGCATACTCTATGCCTATATGATGTCACCATGTAGGAACCATGTACCACTTGAGGAGCATTATCCACATGGCTAGTACGACTTTGCTCAAGCTTGTTGGTGAGTCCTCCATTCCGAGGACGTTACTTATGCTCTCTTGCTTTATATTAAGACTTTCTCTCTTTGCCTTACATATTGACTATAAGGGTGAGCCCAGTTGCTTTGTCTTGGCCCCCGCTCTTATCTTCTATAGTAGAGGTATTGTTGGACATGTTATGTATCTATGTTATGAGATTTGACTCCTATTGACTCTTGATGTTGATGTTATGAAGGTGTCCCTTAGCTCCGTTTATCCCGGTTTACTAGTTCTTGTTATGTTTTATTGCTTCCGCGACTAAGGATGTGCAATGATATGTTAAGAGGCTTGCTTGGGGTCCCTTGGGGTTCCCATGCGTCGTGTCACGTCTAGGTCCTAGGTTTGGGTTGTGACAATAAGTCCTAAACTATGTCGTTTTGGCTCTCTTAACTGCCTCAACTGACCTAGCCCCTATATGCCCTATTCGTAATTCATTTAAAGTCATTCATCCATAAAATTCTCTCAATGGTTCTCAATATTTTTCTCTCTAAGTGTAGGATCCCATTGAAGCTAGGGCTTGAAGGTTTGCCTATGGTTTTCTACATTTTCCTTTACAATTCTAAGGATCCTCACTTGAGGTATGTCAGGTTTCTTTCATGATTTAATTTCATCCATGAAGCTCAATTCAAAACCTCCCCTTTGTCAAAGTCTCATGATGAGTTATTATGGGTTTTTATGCTATGATTCCCAATGCATGAATTATGAATATTTCATGGTTATTAAGCCTTTCTATGCATAAATTATGATGAATTACATGATGTATATAATTTTTAAGAAAAAGTATATGATTTCAAGTATGTATGATTAGGGCTTTATGATTTGATATAGATTCCTTCACTAATGATCTAAATTGGTTTTAATTGCATGTTTTCTCTATGAATCTCATCATATTACATGATTTTGACTCAATTGTTCATGAGCGCACACTTAGCCCTAGTCTCTCATGATAAAGCTATAGATTTTCCATGATTATGATTTCAAGTATGTAAAAGCATATTTAATGACAATGATGATGATAATGATGATGATATGATAAAGAGGTTGATGAAAATCATAATGCTATGATGATGACATTAAGGTGAGAATGTCTACCCACATATTCTCATGACATGATGTTTTATGAAAGATTATAATGACTATTCTATGAATTATGAAAGTAGGATTTTAATGAACTATGAGCTTTGTTAAAACCTAGGTATATGCATGATTTATGTATTTCATGAGATATGACTTAGCAGCGAGAGGGCATTGGTAGATTTCATAGTCCCGTAACTATGTGCGACTATAAGAATGACGTTCATGTTTTTATACCTTAAAGGTGTGCCAATGGATCCATTTAGCTTTGATGATGGACACTCACCGTGCTAGAATAGAACCTATAGGGTGTGGTCAAATGATGGGTTTTCATAGTGGTGGGATAGAGCCTATAGGGTGAGGATCGAGTCCATTTGACAAAGTAAATTCGTCTTTGCTTGGTGTAAAGGGAACATCAAGATTCCATGTAATAATGTGCATGGTCTTATATGTCAATTATGGTCTTATTCCCATATATGTATGCTAAGGTTATGAATGGATTTAGGGATGTTTCTTCTCATGATTATAACTTTCATTACTCATGCATATTGTATCGTTATCCTATTGATTATGATTATGCATATTGATATTATTGTGATACCCTTTGAATCATGGCATACTAACATACTTAGTACATTCCACATACTAACGCATACTTCTTTGCCTACATTATCCAACCATGTAGGGCCAAATGATGAGATAATTATTCCATTTGATAGCTAGATTTGGATTCTAAGCTTGATGATTATTGGTGAATTCCCATGCTTCGGGAACAAGCCCATTTATGATGTTTTTATATGTTGAGATTTTGTCATTTTCTTTTGATGTATATCTTGAGGGTGTGCTAGTAAGCTATGTTCCATACTCTGTAAAGATTTTATGATATAGAGGCATGTTTTTACACACTATAGGTTGATGTATATTCCCCTAAAAGAACTATGATGTTCTTAGTTTTATGCATTCGACTTGCTTATTCTCTTATGTATTCCGATATTACCTTATGAATGCTTATGATATGAACACGAGGCTTGGATGGGATGCCTTCAGATGTCACATCATCATATCACGGCTAGGCCATAGGTCCAGGTAGTGAGAAAAAATGGTATTAGAGCTCACAATTTAAAAGATGCTTAGGGAGTCCAGAATGTCGTGTCTAGTAGAGTCTTATTCATTAGTGTGAAGCATGACATATCTATGAATAGGAGGCTATGAGAAGTTTAGTAAAGCTTTAGTTCTTTTATGATCTATGTCGTGCCTTCAAAACTACCATATCCTAATGGTTCTCCCTTGGTGTTTTTAAGAAATGCTTCATGATGTGCTCTTTTGCCTAGGGGAGGTATCACTAAAGAAGACCAAGTTACTCTAATTCTTCAATCTCCTCAAGTCCCTCAAGTGGATCAAGTTTCCAATGATGAGTTTAGAGCCACTATCACTATATTGGCTCAAGTCGTTGCTTCTCTAAAGAATCCTACTGTGGCTTTGAGGATAAGAGATTGTTCTAGAATGAATCCCTCAGTGTTTCATGTTTCCAAGGTGGATGTGGATCTATTAGAGTTCATTGATGAAGTTTATAAGGTGGTAGAGAGATTATGGAAATATCTTCTGAAGAGAAGGTTGAATTTGCTGCTTATCAACTTAAGGGAGTTGCTCAACTTTGGTTCACTCAATGGAAGTTCGAAAGAGTTGATGAACGTCTTATTGGTTGGGAGGTGTTTAAGGACTCTTTCCTTGATCATTTCTTCCTATTTGAATTAAGGCAATCCAAGGCGATGGAATTTATGAACTTCAAGCAAGGTGGGATGAGTGTGAGGGAATATTTCCTAAAGTTTACCAAGTTGTCCAAGTTTGCTCCTTCCTTGGTGGCCGACTCTAGGGCCCGAATAAACACATTACTTTGGGTGTATCCAATTTAGTAAAGATGGAGTGCAAGGCCACGATGCTCATTAAAGAAATGAATATTTATAGACTCATGGCATATATCCAACAAGTAGAGAGTGAGAAACTTCAAAAGATGAGGACAAGGTAGTCCAAGAGGGCTTGGTATGATGGTGGATATACCTGTGGAAAGTCAAGTGGTAGACGATTCCAACAAGGACAAAGGTCTTCAAAGGGTGCTTCAAAGGTTTTACAAAGAGAAAGGGGTAAATCCTAAGGATCAAGGTGATAGTGCAAAATGCAGTGCTACTCCTCCTAGATGTCCCAAATGTGGGAGTGACCATATTGGTAAATCTTTGAGAGGTACTAATGCTTGATTTGGTTGTGGGAATATGGGACACAAGATTTTCGAATGTCATAACGTCACTAATAAAGATAAATAATGGCATCCACAATGTCAAGTAGCTCAAAAGGGGTAAGTGCAAAAAGGTGCCTAAGTTCAAGATAGTAGTCCCTGTGGTAATCGATTCTATGCTTTGTATGCTAGGAAAGAAGTTAATAAGTCTCCTAATGAGCTTAACGGTATATTAAGCATCTTTGATCAGGATATGTATGCTTTGTTTCACTGGGGTGCGAACATATCTTTTGTTACTCTTCACCTTGACATAGAGTTTTATATATCTTCGAAAGTTTTGTTAGAACCTTATTCGATTTATACTCCTATTGGTGAGTCAATGCAATCCAAGAAAGTCTAAAGAAATTGTCCCGCGTTAGTCTTGGATAGAGTCTTCCCATGTGATCTAGTTGAGCTTGATATGATCGATAATGATGTCATTCTTGGTATAGATTAGTTTCATGCATCTTATGCGTTTATTGATTGTAGGACCCATAAGGTCACCTTATAAGTCCCTAATAAGCTATCTTAGAATGGAAGGGAACCAATTCAGTCTTTAAAGAGAAGTTTGTCTCTTACATGAAAGCTATCAAAAGATTTCAAATGTTGTCTATATCATGTTGTCCGAGTCATGCACATTGAGTCTCATGGTCCTACTCTTGATTTAGTCCTTATAGTTAACAACTTCCCCGATGGTTTTCTCGATGTTTCTCCCATTAGAAAATTTGATTTTGGTATTGATCTTATGCCCGACGCATGACCTATTACCAAACCTACACTTCGAATGGCCCGACGGAGTTGAAAGAATTGAAGGAACATTTAACAGACTTGCTTGACAAAGGATTCATATGTCCTAGTGTGTCATAATGGGGTACTTCCATATTGTTTGTAAGGAAGAAAGATGGTTCACTTTAGATATGTGTGGACTATCTACAATTGAATAAGGTAACCATAAAAAATAAATATCCGCTTCAAAAGATCGATGATCTATTTGATAAACTACAAGTTTTAAGCTACTTTTCTGTGATTTATCTCTAGTCTGGATATCATCAATTGAGGATGAAGGAAGATGACATTATAGAGATGACATTTAGAACATGATATGGTCATTTGGAATTCTTTGTCATGTCATTTGGACTAAAAGATGCCCCCCCTCCCCGCTTTCATGTATTTGATGAACATAATCTTCAAACCGTACTTGGATATGTTTGTGGTGATTTTCATAGATGACATATTGGTCTACTCACGCGATATAAAGGATCATGAAAACCATTTGAGGATTCTATTGCAAATATTGAGAGAAAGAAAACTCCTTGCCAAGTTTAGCAAGTGTAAATTTTGGCTAAGGGAGGTGATTTTTCTTGGTCACATTATTTCATTTGATAGTATTAGAGTTGATAGAGAGAAGACAGAGGCTGTGAAGAATTAGCCTAGACCATTGTTTCTATCCAATATTAGGAGCTTCTTGGGTTTGGCTGGATACTATAAGAGGTTTATTGAAGGATTTTCCTCCATTGCTTCTCCTTTGATGATGTTAATCCAAACTAAGGTAAAATTCCTATGGTTCAATGAATTTGGAAAGAGTTTCAAATGAAGGATCGTCTTACTTTGTCTCCTATATTTTACATTGCTTAAAGGTCTAAATAGTTTTATTGTGTATTGTGATGCCTCACATATAGGCTTGCATTTTGTGTTGGTGTAACATGGAAAAGTCATTTCATATGCCTCAAGGCAATTGAAAGTGCATGGAAAGAACTATCTGACACATGATTTTGAGTTGTTGGCCATTGTGTTTGCATTAACTATTTAGCGACATCATCAGTGGGGTCTATGTTGATATATTCGCTGATGACAAGAGTTTGCAACATGTGTTTAATAAAATAGAATTGAATCTAATGCAATGAAGGTGGTTAGAACTATTGAAGGACTATGACATGAGTTTGATGTGTCACCTCAATAAGGCTAATATTATGGCTAATACTATGAGTAGAGTGTCTATAGATAACATTGCGCATGTTGAAAATGAAAAGATAGAGTTGGTTAAAGAATTGCATCATTTGGATCATTTGGGTGTGAGGTTGAATATCTTGAGTGATGATGTTGTGTTAGTTTCAAATGGGTTAGAATCATCTTTAATGGAAGAAGTTAAAGAAAACCAAGACATACTGTGGCAACCCTCATGGGAGTATGCCACTTTTGTGTGATCTGGGTTTATCTAATACTTGCTAAAATATTAAGAGTTTAATACAAAGCAAATTAGTCATGATTTAATAACGAATCCACCATAGTTATATGTACGGGATTTTATCCTAGAGATAGTTCAGTTGATTTTTGGTTCCAATTTATAGCGTAAGCAACTTCCCAAAATGATTTAAACCAATATCTCGCAGAAATTTTATATATTGCCTATATTATTGTAGTACACGCTGAAAATTATTACCAATATTAAAATACAAAGGCATAAAACTTACTATTTTCCATTTCATACAATCACACCTCAAAATAACAAGTAATTTAACATAAAAACAAGCTCACCGGCTCTAATTTAGCTAAACAAGCCAAACATTTAAGTTACAAACCATGGTTTCATAATTTATACTAGCCTTTCAAATTTATACATACATATGCAATAGGAGAATCATGTACATGTCCTAAAAGTACTACAATATATATGTCTATCTGCAAATGTGATCTTCTGCATAGCTCCACAAATTTATCTTCAATGACCATCCTCGAGCATCATCTCGAGTATTCCTTAGTATTGAAACAACTATCGCAAAGCATGAAGATTAGTGGAGTAAAAGTTAAAAGTTAAAACATTTGATTCCTCAAATTATATTTCTTAAGTCAAAGGGCAACAAGATTGGAATACAGTAAATAGACCAAGTGAACAAATATATCAATAGTGTCAAGTAGGATATTTAAAGATCTTGGTATCAGGAGTTCCTGGAACAATTTTTACAAGACATTCAAATGACAAGTTTCACCCAGTATATATGTCATGCCGTCACACCAAACATAATCAAGTATTAACAAAGGACTGAATTCTTGTATCAAGAAGGGCTAAAACCCAATAATCAAAAGAACCAAGAACCATATTAAAAGTGGCTTTCTAGTTCGTGCTTAAAATGGACCTCTTCCATACTTAGAACAAACCAAAAATCCATAGTCAAGATGACAAATGATCCGAACAAAAGGCATGCCGATAGTGACAAAGTCACAGCCACAAGAAGGACAAAGTCCACAAGGATGTCAAGTGATCAGACAATTCGTATAAATGGGCGAATTAGGCGGGTTCCTTGCAAGTCTCAAAATATATCAACACAACAAGATAAAACGATAAGAACATAGCTGAGATACCTAGATAACATTAAAATGTACCAGCAGGTAACAAATGAATAAGAATAAGTTTTTACACGAACCTAAAACTTTTAGCACACAACCAACCCTACCGAGTTCAAGTCGTGGATCAATACGACATCAGTTTCTTCAACCAATTTCCTTAAGATTGTACAAGAGTGCGAGCACCTTAATACCCAATTAAAATATTCATTTAATATTTAGCACTTTCAACAAGTAAAAACTAATAAGATAGATACCAAAATTGAGTCCCATTTATGCAAATCACACTCCTCTCGGCAACTTTACTGCCTTGTATTGAACTAGATTTTGAATTGGTAAATGGAAAAACTAGACTTTTTAGTCTATATAAAAACTTTATGTATATGAATATAGGTTGCAACAAGAATCACTTTAACATACCTTTCATACAAGAATTCATAATCGAAACACTAACAACACACACCCAGGGATTCCTATATCAAAAATCTGGACAGAACTTGTCCGAAATTGTGTCCACTGTTTCAAATTCATAACTACCAAATTAGGTTCCAACATAACATAAGAGTTGTAGCTATGTGCATTAGGGTTGCAAAGAACTAGAATTATTGCTACATTCATCTCATACATCAAAATATGATTATAATACTAACAGAAGTACATAGAAGACTTCTCAGACAGAAAAATTGGCCAAAATATTCACTATATTTCATCCCTTTTTTCACTACTATACAAGCAGATTCAGAATTTTACATAAACATAAAAGTTGTATGTGTGTAAATTAGCTTTTTAAAATGTATTTACACACTAAAAACACTGCTATATATAATGCGATATTTCACAATTACTAAACATTACACAATTCAAAGAGAGAATTTAGCCACTTAGCAAAGTGTAGGGGATTTTTTTTTTTATTTTTGCTCAAAGGAACTGATTTCTTTCATGATTTTTGTCAAAGATAAACTCAAGAGAGAGTTTATAAAGTCTATCTAAGTCTTTAAAATAATTTATCTTAGGAGAAAATACATTATATTAAAAGCAATTTAAAGGACTGCTCAAAAGAAGGTGGCTGTCCAAATTTATTTTTTCATTCCTTATTTGCTTCCTCACACAATAATATTTATTATTAAGG
Organism: Solanum clarkiae; assembly: GCA_011800125.2. Taxonomy (NCBI): domain Eukaryota; kingdom Viridiplantae; phylum Streptophyta; class Magnoliopsida; order Solanales; family Solanaceae; genus Solanum; species Solanum clarkiae. The sequence continues at coordinate 16,370,258 of JAABOM020000012.1, read as the reverse complement.
CTTTTTAACATATATAATTTCATAAAAGTAAATACATTGCACTATGACAAAGCCCTCCCTTGTTCCTTTTGACAATTCAAGAAAATCAATTTCTCTAACGACATAAATTCAAAGTAAATAGTTGTAAAGTAGGGGTTATTTTATCTCAAAGGAATAACTTTTTGAAAGTGAATACATTATTTAATAATGAGAATGTTACAACTCTCTCCACTTTATGAAATTTTGTCTCAAAATTTACCTTACACTAGTCTCGCAATAACCACAGATATTGAATCTTCATATCTTGTTCCCTCTCCCAGGTGGCTTCTTCTCCAGAACAGTTCCTCAAAATTAAATTTACTAAGGGGATTTTCTTGTTTCTGAGTTCTTTTATTTCCCAAGCTTGAATATAGATAGGTTCCTCAGCATATGTCAAATCATGATTAACCTCAACAGATTCAACTGATAGGACATGAGAGGGGTCAAAACAATATCTTTTGAGCATTGACACATGGAAGATATTGTGGATGTTGTCCAACTCAGGTGGTAATGCTAATTTATATGCAACTGGTCCCACTCTTTCAAGTACCTCATAAGGTCCGATAAATCGGGGACTAAGTTTTCCCTTTCTACCGAATCTCATAATCTTCTTTCATGGAGATACCTTTAAGAATACCTTATCACTAACTTGATATTGATATCACACCTTTTAAGATTAGCATATAATTTTTTCCTATCCGAAGCGATCTGCGGACAATCCTTGATCACATTTACCTTGTCTTCTGTTTAATACACAATTTCAGGACCAGTAAGTTTTCTTTCACCAACTTCACTCCAACAAAGAAGAGTCCGATATTTTCTTCCATATAATGCTTTATAAGGAGATATTCCAATACCATATTGGTAGCTATTATTGTAAGAAAATTCTACCAAAGCCAAATGTTTGTCCCAACTGCCCTCAAACTCCATGATGCATGCTCGAAGCATATCCATCCCGATTGCCAAAAAGTGAGAATTCTTTATTAATCTATTCACTATCAACCATATTGCATCTGAAACGCCCAAAAAGTGCCTGAAAATGTGTCTCGGAAATGCCAATAATCATAATTTTCATATATCTCAAAATATGTGCATGATATAAAAAATACGACTTTATATTCATGATCAAGGAAAAAAATTGAGTAAAAAATGGGTATAACCCCAATTTTAGAGCAATCGTATCAAAATTTAATTTTCCAAAATTTTCAAAAAACAGAACTGATCTGTGCCCCTGGCGCGACGCTGCCAGGGCCCGGACCTATATATTTTTGTTGCCAGTTTTTCTAGTTTGGTCCAAGGCCTTGGGATCTTTGGCCTAAGCCTTCCTATGCATAAAAATATCAATACTTAGTTATTTTTCAACATCATATCATTCAAGATATTCCTATAAACTCTCTCAAACAATTAGCTAAATATTTCATTCAAAATCAAGTTTCCTAAACTCATTCTGGATCTCAAGAAATTCATTCAAGATTTAAATTCTCAATCTCCAAAGTTTAGATAGGTGTGTTTCAACAATTGAGTTCTTTCACCCATGGTGCCCAACTTTCCATTTTTAAGTAAATCACCTGTTTTAAAGTTGATTTATCTATTGGTATGCCCAACCTACGATTAGATGGGGAGGCCTTACTCTTTCCCTTTCTCACGAGATGGAAGAAAAGCTGAGAAACTTAGAGGCTTGGAATAGTGAATATAATGTGAATAATATGTGGGACATGATTGCTGGTTACATAAGAAAGATAGCTACCAAGGTACTAGGGGTTTCGAGAGGGATCTTTGGTGGACGTCAGGGAGATTGGTGGTGGAATGATGAAGTCTAGGGTAAAGTGAAAGATAAGAAGGTTTCTTACACAGAGTGGTTAGAGTGTAGGGATGAAGATGAAAAGAAAAAGCTTAAGGTAATCTATAAGACGGCCAAGTTAGAGCAAAGATGGCAGTGATGAATGCTAAGTCAACAGCGTTTGAGCACCTTTATGAGGAGTTAAGTGATAAAGGAGGAGACAAGAGATTGTACAGGCTTGCTAAAGTAAGATAAAGGAAAGCTCGTGACTTAGACCAAGTGAAGTGCATCAAGGATGAGGAGGGCGAGGTGTTGGTGGATGACACTTCCATTAAATTAAGGTGGCAAGCTTACTTTCATAAACTCTTAAATGAAAAAGGAGATAGAGATACTGAGCTGGGTCGGTTGGCACACTCCAAAAACCGTAGTTATTTTGGGTATTGAAGATGGTTCAGAGTTGAGGAGGTAAGACGGGCTATTAGTAGGATGAAGAGGGGGAGGGCAATCGGGCCTGATGAGATTCCGGTAGACTTTTGGAAGAACATGGTCAAGGATGGCATAGAGTGGTTGACTAGATTATTCAATGCTATTGTGAAGACTGCCAAGATGTCTAATGAATGGAGGAAGAGTACAATGGTCCCATTGTACAATAATAAGGGAGATATTCAAAACTGTAACAATTACAGGAGTATCAAGTTGTTAAGCCATACTATGAATGTCTAGGAGAGAGTAGTGGAGATGATGGTGCGCAGAGTAGTGTCTATCTCGGAGAATCAGTTTGGATTCATGCCGAGGCAGTCGACTACTGAAGCAATTCATCTTGTTCGAAGGTTAGTGGATAAATATAGGGAAAGAAAGAAGGACCTTCATATGGTGTTCATTGGTCTTGAGAAGGCATATAACAAAGTCCCAAGGATGTCTTATAGAGGTTTCTAGAGGTGAAAGGTGTCCTAGTGGCATATATCAGGGCGATTAGTACATGTACGATGGAGCCACAAACTCGGGTAATAATGGTCGGAGGAGACTCAGAGTATTTTCTTATTGAGATGGGACTCCACCAAGGATCTGTGTTGAGACCTTTCTTGTTTGCCTTGGTGATAGATGAGCTGACGCGATTTATCCAGGAGGAGATATCATGGTGTATGCTATTTGCAGATGACATAATACTGATTGATGAGACTCGGACTAAAGTTAATGATAGGTTGGAGGCCTGGACACACGCCTTGGAGTCCAAAGGATTCAAATTGAGAAGGACCAAAACTGAATACTTGGAGTGCAAATTCAGTGTTGAGAGGGATGAAGCAAACTCTAATCTGAGGCTTGCCCCTATCCCTAAGAGGGAAAACTTTAAGTATCTGGGGTCTATCATCCAGAGTAGTGGAGATATCAACGATGATGTCACACATCATATTGGGGCAGCACAGACTAAAATGAGGCTTGCCTCTACAATATTATATGACAAGAAGATACCACCTAAACTTAAAGGTAAGTTTTACAGAGTGAAGTGTTGGCCAATTAAAAAGGCACATGTTCAGAATATGCATGTCGCAGAGATGAGGATGCTGAGATGGATTCGTGGTCACACTAGGAGTGACAAGGTTAGGAATGAGACCATTTGGGAGAAGCTAGAGGTGGCCCCGATGGACGAAAAGATGAGGGAAGCGAGACTGCGATGGTTTGGACATGTGCATAGAAGGAGTACCGATGCTCCTGTTAGGAGGTGCAAGAGGCTGGTTTTGGGAGATATTCGGAGGGGTAGAGGTAGACCGAAGAAGTACTGGGGGGAGGTGATTAGACATGATATGACAAAACTTGATCTCACGAAGGACATGACCTTAGATAGAAAGAAGTAGAGGTCGCGAATTAGAGTAGCAGGCTAATGGTAGGGTTAGGTGGATGCATGGCCTTGAGGTATAGTAGGGTTAGGTGGAGGACGTATTTTTTATCATGTGTTCACATTATCTATCGTATTATGTGTTAATTTTATCTTAGTTACATACTGTCTTGTGTTATTCATTATTAGTTGCTCTTTCTGTTCCCTTCCCTTCCCTTTTTGTCATATCTAGTTCTTTCTTGCTTATGGTTTTGAGATAAGGGTTCCTAGGAAACAACCTCTCTACTTCTATGGTAGTGGTAAGGTCTGCATACATTCTACCCTCCCCAGACCCCACTTGTAAGATTTTATTAGGTATGTTATTGTTGTTGTTTATCTATGGGTATCTTATTATGAACTTGATTATGAACTATGTTGGGGTTTGATGAGAATTTAATTATTTAAGCATGTTTTGAGCAATGAATCTATAGTCTATGATGAGATTTGATGAGACGTTTCAATGTATCTTGCATGAAGGTGTTACCAAGTGTTGGTGGGTTGATTTACTTCAAGTTTTCTCACATGATTTCACTCTAGAATTGCATGATTTTTAACTAGCATTACACACCACCTAGTGTTTGATAATGTAATGACCCCAAAAAAATGTCCAAAAGTGTGCCTCGAAAGTCCCGGAATTGTAATTTTCATATATCTCAAAATACATGCATGATATCGAAAATATAACTTCATATTCTTGTAAGGGGTCATTTTGAGTGGAAAATGGGTCTAACCACGATTTAAGAGCAAACATTTAGAAATTTCATTTTTCATAATTTTCAATTTCCAGAATCGATCCGCGACGGTACCACGATGCGCAGCCATCGCGGACCAGTGTAAATCTTGGCTTCGCGATAGGTCCGCATCACGGATCAGACGTGAACCTATGTATTTTCGTGCAAGTGATTTTTATCTCAGTCAAAGGCTTTTGGATCTTGGGCCTAAGTATTCCCAGACGTGAAATTACCTATACTTAGCCATTTCTCACCCTCATATCATTCAAAACATTTTCCAATACTCATTGAAACACTTAACCAATTGTTTTACTCCTAAATTCAAGTCTCAAAACCGTCTTTGGATCTAAGGATTTCCTCTCAAGCTTCAAGTCTCCATCTTCAATCTTCATCAAGTTCATCTCCAAAGCTAAGGTATGTGGGTTTCTTTCATGGTTCCTTTCACCGATGATTCCCAATCCTCCTTTTACCATAATTTGCACGATTTAAAGATGATTTATTCATGGGTCTTATATATTATGAAAATCACTGACACTATGTTGGGGTTTGTGAAATTATGACTGTTTTGCTATGTTTTGAGCTATGAAACCAAGGTCTATTGTAAGATTTGATGAAAGGTTTTGATGTATATTGCTTGAGGGTGTTACCAAGTATCCGTTGAAGGTTTTACATTGAATTTTCTAGCATGATTTCACACTTAAATTGCATGATTTTACACTAGCACTATACACCCTATAAGTGTTTAATAAAATGTCTAGTTATAGTTTCGTGAGGAATTGAAGGTCCAATGCATGTATTATAAGTTGAATGACTATATGATGATGATATAATAGATATATGATGATGAAATGATGATAAAATGAATGTATGTATATGGTACCACTACACACCCTCTAAGTGTTCGATAAAATATTCGGTTATAGCTTTGTGAGGAATTGAAGGTCCAATACATGTATTATAAGTTGAATAACTATATAATGATGATATGATGATTAGATGATGATGAAATGATGATGGAACGAATGTATGTATATGGTATTCTCTATATAGTATTGGAATGTGACCATGCCCTACTCAGGGGTTGCACGTCGGGCAACCTTGTCAAGGGATTCATATCTTGATAACCTATCGGGGGTTTGTACTCCGGCACCACGGATGCTAGGGTGTGATGATCCACCAACCTAACAGGAGGTTTGTACTCCGGCGCCACAGGTAATAGGGTGCGATGATACACCAACCTATTGATGGGGTTTGTACCTTAATCACCAAGGGTTGTAGGGTGTGATGATCCACCAATAGTTTAATGGTCTCTTCTTACACATATGTTATGTTCTATATAAGAATGCTTTACTTTAAGTATCATTCATACATGTAATATTGTTAGTATGCTATTCATTGTTTATGATTATGCTTTTTGCCTATGTTGCCTATCTCTTGTTGCATTGAATCCTACATACTTGGTACATTCAAATATACTAACTCATACTCTATACCCATATGATGTTACCATGTAGGAACCGGAGCACTGCTAGATCATCCTCCCCCTCCACGTAGCTAGTTCCATTGTCCTACATGCTTGTTGGTGAGACTTTCATTCCAGGGACATTGACCTATGTTTCGTATGTTATGTATTGATACTCTCTTCTTTATTACTACTTTGACTATGAGGGGTGAGTCCGATTGATTGTCTTGGTATGCGCTATTATCTATATAGTAGAGGTGTTGTCAGACATGATATGTATCTATGCTATGAGCCTTGACTCTCTCTTGTTTCTCGATGGTTATGATATGAAAGTTTGCCCTTAGTCCCAATTTCCCTTATTTATGCTTATATCTCATTGCCATTTTCTTATTGCTTTCACAACCAATGATGTGTAATGATATGCTATGAGGCTTGTTTGGGGTTCCTTCAAGTTTCTAATTCGCCGGTCACGTTTAGGACCTAGGATTGGGTCTAACAGATAAAATATCCGATTAACTATTTTCAAACTAATGGTAGTCCAATGCATCACTTATAAGTTAAGTGACTTTTGATAATGAAAGGAATGTATTTATGTGGTGAATTCACGAAAAGTATCTATAGCGTTACAAGTTGGGTGCACCTTGTTGAGGGGGTGCTATGCCTCAACCACTATGATGGAAAGTGCTATGCCCATCTACCAGTTAAGGGGTATATACCTTGACCACTATGATGGAGGGTGCCATGTCCATCTACTAGTTAAGGGTTATATATCTTGACCACTATCATGGGGTGCTATGTCCATCTACCAATTGAGGGGTATATATCTTAATCACCTTCAAAGGAGGTGAGATACCTTTGATTCTAAGTACTAGTTTGCTTGGTCTATGATGATGGTCTCTTCCTGCACATGTATTATATTCTATATAAGCATGTTTTACTTCAAGCATTGATCATGCATGCCATGTTGATAAGTCACTATCTCTTGCTTATGATTATGTACTTCGATTATATTGCCTATCTCTTATTGCATTGCATCCTACATACTTAGTACATTCAAATGTACTAATGCATACTCTATGACTACATAATGTTACCATGTAGGAACTGGAGCTCCTCACGATCATCCTCCATGAGGCTAGTTGTGGTATCTTGAAGTTAAGCTTTGGTGAGTCCCCATGTTTAGGGACACTAGCTCTTGCTCATGTTATTTCTTTGTGTTGAATTCTTGATACTATGAGGATGAGCTCGAAAAGTGTCTTAGCTCCTGCTCAAGTCTGTGTTTAGAGGTGTTGTTGGACAAGTGATGTAATTATGCTATGTTCTTGAATCTTGTTTAATTATTGTTATCTAAAACTTTGTGTAATTCTTTTATCCTTGTTTACACTCTCTTATTATTGTTTACTTTTCTTTCATGATGAAGGATATGTAGATGATATGCTAAGAGGCTTGTTTGGGGTCCCTTTGGGTTCCCATTTGCCATGTCACGTCTAGGCTCTAGGCTTGGGTCGTGACACGCTTGGTATCAGAGCACTATGTTGTTAATAGTCCTTGGCATCCAACACACCATATCGATTGGAGTCTTATTCATGGTTGTGAAGTGCACCACAACTATGAGTAAGAGGTTATGATGTGTTTTAGGAAATGTTTCCCTTCTTCTTGATCTATGTCATGCTATAGAAGTTAAAGTAAGGATTTTACCTTAATAAATATTCTTTGCTATGCTAGATCATGCCTATCCCAAGAGGAAGTAGAGCTCGTACACCCGAAGAACAACCGGCTCATGAAGAGTTTCGGGATGGTATTATAATTCTAGCTCAAGCTATGACTAACCAAATCAACCAAGGGGACCAAGCCCCTTCTCCTACCCTAGCATCTAGAGTGAGGGATTTTATGAGGATGAATCCATCGGAGTTCCATAGGGCTAAAGTGGATGAGGAGCTTCAAGTATTTATTGATGAAGTATACAAAGTGTTGTCTATGGGGGTTAGATCGGAGGAGAAGGCAGAGTTGGCGGTTTACCAACTCAAGGGGGTTCCCCAAATATGGTTTACCCAATAGAAGGAAAAGAAGGGAACAACGATGTGATCCTTTGGGAGGAATTTAAGGCAACATTTCTTAATCGATTCTTCCCTCTTGAGATAAGGGAGGCCAAAATGATGGAAATCATGAATTTAAAGCAAGGGTCTATCACTGTGAGGGAGTATTCCCTCACATTCAACCGTCTCTCCAAATATACTCCATAATTATTGACTGAGCCAAGGTCTAGGATGAATAAGTTTGTGATGGGTATATCCGATTCGGTGAATAAGGAGTGTCAGGCCACCATGTTTATAGGTGATATGGACTTTTCCTGCCTCATGACTAATGCAGAACAATTGGAGGGGAAATGTTGATGAAGATAAGAGGTAATGAGGCCAAGAGAACCCGTTTTGAGGGTAGATTCCAAAGTCCTAAAGCTGGCCAGTTTCAGCAAGGCTGAGGGTCTTCCAATGCTCCTACTAGAAGGTTTGCTAATGACAACCCAAGGGTCTAAGGTAGTGGTGTGGTGCTTAATGCTAAATGTTGTAAAGGTCACAATGGCCCATGTTTGAAGGATACTAATGCTTATTATGGGTGTGGTGAAGTGAGTCATAAGGTGATGGATCGTCCTCATAATCGCAACAATAGTAGAGATGGCTGCGCACAAGGCCAAGGTGCAAAATGCGGGTCCTAGATGAAGGGGAGGTCAACAAGGTAGTGCCCCAAGGCATAATTAATTCTATGCTCTTCAAGGGAGACAAGGGGTAGATGGGTGCCCGATATCTTCATCGGTGTGTTAAAAGTCTTTGATGTTGATGTGTATGCATTGATAGACCCGGGTACCACTCTTTCTTTTGTTGCTCTATTTATTTCCAAAAAGTTTCATGTTAAACCCGAATTGTTGTGTGAGCCATATGAGGTGTCTACTCCCATTGGTGCATCTATTGTTGCTAGAAGGGTCTATAGAAATCGTCACATTTTCATTTTGGATAGAATGTTGCCTTGTGATGTTATTGAGTAGAATATAGTGGATTTTGATGTCATTCTTGGGATGGATTTGTTGCATGCATATTAAACCTCTATTGATTGTAGAACCCATAGGGTCAAGTTCCAATTCCCTAATGAATCCGTCCTTTATTGGGAGTGTCATAATGTGGTGGTCAAGGGTAGGTTTATTTCTTGCATTAAAGTCCAAAAGTTGATTTCTTATCATCTTGTGAGGGTTAGGAATGTGGAGTCCAAAGTCCTTCCTATAGAGTCGGTTCTAGTGGTTAATGAGTTCCTTCACGTCTTTCCTAATGAGCTTCCCGGTGTTCCTTCCGAAAGGGAAACAGATTTTGGCATAGACCTCCTTCCTGATACTCAACCTATTTCTATTCCCTCTTACTGTATGGCCCCGATAGAGTTAAAGGAGTTGAAGGAGAAATTGAGGGATTTGTTGGGGAAGGATTTTATTAGGCCTAGCCTATTACCTTGGGGTTCACCAGTGTTGTTTTTGAAGAATAAGGATGGCTCTCTTAGAATGTGTATTGATTACTGACAACTTAATAGAGTCACCATCAAGAATAAGTACCCTCTACCAAGGATTAATGATCTTTTTGACCAACTTCAAGGGGCTAGTCACTTCTCTAAGATTGATCTTCGATTTGGGTATCATCAAGTTAAAGTGAAGGAGTGTGACATTCCCAAGACGGCCTTTCGAACTAGTATGGGCACTATGAATTTGCGGTTATGTCTTTTGGGTTGACAAATGCACTGCTATCTTCATGGATCTTATGAATAGGATCTTCAAAGCCTACCTTGATTTTTTGGTGGTGGTGTTTATTGATGATATCTTGATCTATTTCCATAGTAAGAAAGAGCATGTGGCTCACTTGAGGGTGGTGTTGTAAATCTTGAGGGAAGAGAAGTTGTATGATAAATATGAGAAATGTGAGTTTTAGTTGAAAGAGGTTGCCGTTCTAGGTCATGTGGTGTGGGCTAATGGTATTAAGGTGGATCCTAAGAAAACAGAGGTAATTAGAAATTGGCCTAGGCCTTTGACTCCATCGGACATTAGAAGATTCTTGGGCATAGCGGGTTACTACTGGAGGTTTGTGAATGAGTTCTCTTCTATTGCTTCTCCCTTTTGACCAAGTTGACCTAAACGAAGACAAATTTTATGTGGACCGATGAGTGTGAAAAGAGTTTCCAAACTTTGAAAGATAATCTTTTCTCCGCTCCTATCTTGTCTCTATTGGAATGGTTGGAAGGGTTTATTATGTTTTGTGATGCCTCAAGAATTGGTTTCGGTTATGTTTTGATATAAAATGGTAAAGTGAAAGCATATGACTCTAGGCAAATTAAGGTACTTGAAAAGAACTATCCTACCCATGATCTTCAATTGGCTGCCGTGGTATTTGCTTTGAAAATTTGGCGTCATTATTTGTATGGCGTGAATGTTGATGTATTTATCAATCATAAGAGTCTCCAATATGTGTTCACTCAAAAAGATCTCATTTGGGTATGCATTATCACCCCAATAAGGCTAATGTTGTGGCCGATGCTTCGAGTGGGGTGTCTATGGGTAGCCTAGCTCATGTTGATGATGGTGGCAAGGAGGGCTAGAGAGGTCCATTATTAGCTAGATTGGGAGTTAGGTTGGAGGAGGTTGACAATGGTAGGGTAGTGGTTGTTGATGGTTACAAATCTTCATTGATTGAGGAGGTGAAGGCAAAACAAGATCTTGCCCCGCCTTGGTAGAATTGAAGGCTCCAGTGAGAGATGGTAAAGTGGAGGTGTTTCTCCCAAGGGGGAGACGGTGCCCTTAGGTACCAAGGTAGGTTGTGCGTGCCTTGTGTTGATGACTTGTGAGAGAAGAATCTTGATGTGGCTCATAATTATTCCTACTCTATTCACCCCAGTTCTACCAAGATGTATAGAGATTTAAGGAAAGTGAATTGGTGGGGTGGTATGAAGAGAGATATTGCAATGTATCTATCTGGTTATCATAATTGCCAACAAATGAAAGCCGAGCATCAAAGGTCAGGTGGCCTAGCTCAAGACATAGAGATTCCTACTAGAAAATGGGAGGAAAGTAACATGGATTTTGTGGTTGGGTTGCCTAAGACTAGGAGACATTTTTATTCTATTTGGGTTGTGGTTGATGGAATGACTAAGTCGACTCATTTTCTATCGGTTAAGACCAATTATGGTGCCAAAGATTTTGCTAAGTTGTATATTCATGAATTGGTTAGATTGCATGGGGTGCCTTTTTCTATCATATCAGATCGTGGTTCTTAATTCACTTCTCACTTTTGGAGGTCTTTCCAAAGAGGTCTTGGTACCAAGGTTAAGCTTAGTACAACCTTTCACCCTCAAATGGATGGACAAGCCGAAGGAACTATCATAACTTTTGAGGATATGCTTAGAGCTTGTGTTTTATAGTTTAAGGGTTATTGGGATGAGCATCTTCTACTCATTGAGTTTTCTTACAACAATAGTTATCAATCAAGCATTGGTATGGATCCTTTTGAGGCTCTCTATGGTAGACGTATAGGTCCCTAGTTGGATGGTTTAAGGTGGGGTAAATGGCTTTGTTTTGTCTGGATTTGGTTATGAAGGCCATGGAGAAGTTAAGGTTGATAAGGGATAGGTTGGAAATAGCCCAAAGTCGATAAAAGTCCTATGATGATGTGAGGAGAAGGTATCTTGAATTTAAGGTTGGGGATTGGGTCTATTTGAAGGTCTCACCAATGAAGGGTGTGGGTTGTTTGGATAAGAAGGGTAAATTGAGTCCGAGATTTATGGGTCCTTATAGAGTGTTGAGGAGGATTTGTAAGGTGGCCTATGAGTTGGAGTTGCCCAATGATATGAACATGGTTCATCCAGTCTTCTATCTGTCTATGTCGAGGAAGTGTGTGGGTGACCCAAGTGCTATTGTGCCTCTTAATATCGTGGGTGTTGTTGAAGTCAATTTGACTTACGAAGAGGTTCCCGCAGAAAATTTGGATAGGCAAGTCAAGAGGTTGAGGAACAAGGATGTTGCTTCCGTCAAGGTCCTTTGGAGAAACCAATAAGTTGAAAGTGCCACATGGGAAGCCGAGGTGGACATGCAAAAGAGATATCCCTATCTTTTCCATTATACTCAAGCCTAAGGTACTAAATTTAAGTCCCCTATATGATTTCAAGTCCTATGTTTCAGCCCTTATGTCATTTGCACGCATTCATGTATATGTTGACAAGTTCATGGTGATTTTGACACTTTTGTTGAGATTTTTGAAAGTGGTGTTTAAGTGCATTATTGCATTCTTGTGGGACTGATTCCTTCATGATTTCTCTTCTTATGGACATTTCATTCACATTCAGGGACGAATGTTCCCAAGGGGAGATATTGAAATGCCCCAAGAAGTGCCCAAAAATGTGCCTAAAAAATGCTCATAATCGTAATTTTCGTATATCTCAAAATCCGTATGTGATATCAAAAGTACGACTTCATATTCGTGATCAGGGGGCCAAATTGATTGGAAGATGTGTATAACCCTGATTTTAGAGTAATCGTATCAAAATTTGGTTTTCAAAAATTTTTAAAAAATAAAATCGATCTGCGCCCCTAGCGCGACACGGCTAGGGCGCGGACCTGTATATTTTTGTTGCTTGTTTTTCTAGTTCGGTCCAAGGCCTTGGGGTCTTGGGCCTAAGCCTTCCTATGCATAAAACTCCTATACATAGTCATTTTCAACCCCATATCATTCAAGATATTCCCCAAAAAGCTCTCAAACAATTTTCCAAATATTTCATTCAAAATCAGGTGTCCCAAACTCATTCTGGATCTCAAGAAATTCATGCTTCAAGTTCTCATTCAAATCTTCATCAATGAAATCTCTAAAGTTGAGGTATGTAGGTTTCAACCATTGGATTTTTTCACCTATGGTGCCCAACCTTCCTTCTTAAGTAAATCGCATGTTTCCACGTTGATGTATGGGTGTTCTTATTAGGAACTTTATTCTGAACCATGTTGGGGTTTAATGAAATCTTGACTATTTAATCATGTTTTGAGATATGAATCTAAGGTTTATGATGAGATTTGATGAGGAGTTTCAATGTATCTTGCATGAAAGTGTTACCAAGTGTTGGTGGTTTGATTTACTTCAAGTTTTCTCACATGATTTTACTCTCGGATTGCATGATTTTGAACTAGCATTACACACCCGCCAAGTGTTTGATAAAATATCTAGTTAACATTTTTGAACTAATGATAGTCCAATGCATGGCTTATGAGTTAGTGACTTTATGATAATGAAAGGAATGTATTTATGTGATGAATTCATGAAAAGTATCTATATTGTTACAAGTTGACCACACCTTCTTGAAGGGGTTCTATGCCTCAACCATTATGATGGAGGGTGCTGTGTCCATCTACTAGTTAAGGGGTAAATACCTTGACCACTTTGATGGACGGTGCTATGTCATCTACTAGTTAAGGATTATATACCTTAACCACTATGATGGAGGGTGCTCTGTCCATCTACTAGTTAAGGGGTATATACCTTGACCACTATGATGGGGAGTGCTATTCCCATCTACCATGTTGAGGGGTATATAACTTGACCACTATGATGGGGGGTGCTATGCCCATCTACTAATTGAGGGGTATATACCTCAATCACCATCTAAGGAGGTGACATACCTTGGAGTCCGAGTATTAGTTAGCTTTGTCTATGATGATGGTCTCTTCCTACATATGTATTATATTCTATATTAGCATGTTTTACTTCAAGCATTGATCATGCATGCCATGTTTCTAATATACTATTTCTTACTTATGATTATGCATTTTTATTATATTACCTATCTCTTGTTGCATTGCATCCTACATACATAGTAAATTTAATTATACTAACCCATACTCTATGCCTACATGATATTACCATGTAGGAACCGGAGCTCCTCACGATCATCCTCCACGTGGCTAGTTGTGGTATATCGAAGTTAAGCTTTGGTGAGTCGTCATGTTTGGAGACACTAGCTATACTACTCTTGCTCATGTTATTTTCTTTATGTTAAATTCTTAATACTACGAGGGTGATCCTGGAAAGTGTCTTGGCCCTCACTCAAGCTATGTTTAGAGGTGTTGTTGGACAAGTGATGTAATTATGCCATGTTCTTGACTCTTGTTTAATTATGGTTATCTAAAACTTCCCTTAGTCCCTTTATCCTTGGTTACTCTCTCTTATTTCTATTTACTTTGCTTCCGCGACCAATGATATGTAATTGATATGGTAGGAGGCTTGTTTGGGGTCCCTTTAGGTTCCCATTCTCCGTGTCACGTCTAGGCCCTAGCTTGGGTTGTTACAGCATAATGATTCTTTTCAGTGTGTGGAAGTGCAAAAACAAAGTCCATTATTATTCTCTTCCATTTCCATTCTGGTATTGGCAAGAGTTGGAGTAGCTCAACTGGGACTTGATGTTCTTCTTTTACTGGTTTACAAACCAAACATTTTGAAATGTACTCCACAATGTCTTTCTTCATGCCATTCCACCAATAGTAATCTTTAAGGATCCGGTACATTTTCATACCTCTAGGGTGCATGACATATGAGGAAGTGTGTCCTTCATTCAAGATTTCTTTTTTCAATCTTTAATCATTAGGGACACATAACCTACTTCGATAAGATAAGACACCATCTTCTCTTGATGAAAAAGTATGTTTTTCTCCATCTTGAACCTTTTTGGTTAGTTTCATGAGTTACTTATCTATCTTTTTGTGCTTCTCTAACCTGCTTAAGAAATACGAGTTTAACTTGGAGTTGGGAAATAATTGCGCCAGATGAATAAAGTGCAATACTACATTCATGGCTCTTAACTCAAGAAACAAAGGCAATGGACTCAAGGATAGGCTTGAAAAGGACTTGTGACTTAAGTCATTTGCAACTATATTAGCTTTTCTTGGATGATAATTAATCATGCAATCACAATCCTTAATGAGCTCATGCCATCTACGTTGCCTTAGGTTCAGCTTTGTTTGTGTACCTAAGTATTTAAGCTTTTGTGATCAGTGAATATGTTACATTTTTCTCCATACAAATAATATCTTCATATCCTTAAGATAAATACTATAGCAGCGAGTTCCAGATCATGAATAGGATAATTCACTTCATGTGGTTTTAATTTTCGAGAGGTATAAGAAATAACATTCCCTTCTTGCACACCCTAGAACACGATGAGATGCATCACTATATATCACATACTCCTTCCCCTTCATTGGGAGAGTAAGCACAGGAGCTTGCATCAACAAATATTTAAGAGTTTCAGAGTTCTCTTTGCATTTTTCACTCAAAATAATCTTTTCCTCTTTCTCCAAGAGATTGGTCAAATGGGAGACTAATGGAGAAGCCTTTCATGACCCTCCTATAGTATCCCACAAAGACTAGGAAGCTTCTTACTTCGGTTGGACTTTTTGGAGGTTTCCATTCAACAATTGCTTGGATTTTACTTGGACCCAACTTTACATCTTTGGCTGACATGACATGCCCTAAAAAGGTCACTTTATTTAGCTAAAATTCGCACTTGGAAAGTTTTTCATAAAGTTCTTTCTCTTTCAAAATTTGCAAAACAATTTGGAGGTGCTTATCATGATCTTCATTACCCTTGGAATACACTAAATATCATCTATCAAAACTACCAGAATTGATCTAGATATGGTTTGAATATTTGATTCATTAGATCCATGAATATCAAGGGAGCATTAGTCAATACAAATGGCATCACCAAAAATTCATAATGACCATACCAAGTTCTAAAATTAGTTTTAGGAATATCTTTCTCTCTAACGTGCAGTTGATGATACCCATAAGTCAAATCAATTTTTAAGAATAAATTAGCACCTCTCAACTGATCAAATGAATCATTAATCCTTGGCAGTAGATATCTATTCTTGACTCTTATTTTCTTGAGTTGTTTGTAGTCAATACACAATCTAAGAGTTCCATCCTTCTTATTTACAAATAAAACAGGGGATCTCCGAGAAGAAACACTGGGATGGACAAAATCCTTCTCAAGATGTTCTTACAATTAAGTTTTCAACTCTTTTAGTGTTGTTGGAGCCATCTTCTAAGGAGTAATAGAAAAAGGAGTATATCAAGGAATAAGGTCGATTGGAAATTCAACTCCCCTTTTCGGGGGTAACTCAAGAAGATTTTCTGGGAAGACTTCTAGAAAGTCACACATAGTAGGTATATCTTTAAGACTAGGATTCTCTAAGTGTGTATCAACTATGTGAGCAAGATTCATATCACAACCTTGCTGAATCATCTTTCTTGCAAGGCCGTAGAAATAATACTAGATGTCAATGATCTTTCACCTTGTACAATGATATGAGAAAATGTAGGGTCCTTAAAAGTCACATGCTTTGATCTATAATCCACTACTGCATGATATTGATTAAGCCGATCTATTCCAAGAATAACATCAAAATCTTGGAAAGACATTTCAATCAAATTATCCGGAAAGACTAGGTATTCAATCATGAAGGGACAACCTAGGTAAATTCTATTGCAAACAACTCAATAGCCCAAGGGACTTTTAACTAGAACATTACAGTCAACCCTTACAGAATTCACATTTTCAGGAAGAAGGAATGATGAACAAATATAAGAATGTGTAGAACAAGGATCAAACAATGTAAACACACATAAGCCCAATAAATAAAATTTACCAACAACCACGTCTTGGCCATCTTTATCATCCCTCTATTTCATAGCATAACATCTTGCAGTATCCCTCGGCCCACAAGGTTGATTTGCTCCACTTGCTCCTATCGCTTGGATGTTTTCTGGTCTTTCACCCACATTGGTTTGAGGGGGAGTAGTAGCAATCTTCTGAACATAGCTTTCAGTGCGCAAGGAAGGAACCTGTTCAGGAAAGTCCTTTACTTTATGATCAAAGCTACTGCAGTTAAAACACGCACCAGAAGCTCTCTTTCAAACATCATAATGGTTCTTCCCACATTATTCACGCGTAGGAACACGAGTCCTACCTTGCCCATTATTTACAGTGCTACCTGTTGAAAATTTTGATCTGCTTTGCTTGGTTTGAGATGATCTATTAATACCACTAGCCTTAGAATCATAAAATTTCCTATTCTGTATGGAGCTCCAAAATCTGATCAAGGTTTATGTTGTTTATTTTCATGTCTACTAGCTTTTCCTTATCATTTCTTTCAGAAACGTCCTAAAAATGTGCTTCAAAAATGTCCATAATCGTAATTTTTATATATCTCAAAATCTATGTGCGATATAAAAAATGGGACTTCGTATTCTTGATCAAGGAGAAAAATTTAGTGTGAAATGGATATAACCTCGATTTTAGAGGACCCATAGTGAAAAATAATTTTCACCAAATATTCAATTCCAGTGGCTATCTGGACCTGTCGCGGAGGTGCGTTTACACTTCCTTAATTTTCCTGTTTCATCCTAAGGCATTGTGGTCCTGGACCCATGCCCATCTGTGCATAAAAATATCTATACATAACCATTTTTCAACTCTATATCACTCAATTTACTCTCAAAACCCTCTCTAACACTTAACTAAATATTTCATCCAAATTCATGTGTCTGAAGAATAATTCCAAATCTCAAGAACTCTATTAAAGCTTCAACTCTCCTTCAAGACTACATCAAGAAAATCCAAGTTTGAGCTATGTGAATTTGAACCATTGGGTCCTTTCACCCATGGTACCCAACCTTCCTATTTTATGAAAATTGCATGTTTTCAAGTTGTACTGCTTATAGGTATTACCTATTATGGATTATGACTATAAAATATGTTGAGGTTTATAAATGTTGATCAAATATACATGTCTACCTTATTTAAAGATTATACTATGAGATAGTTTATCTATTGTGACTATGCATGTTTTGAGCTATGAAACTATGGTTTATTATGAGATTTGATGATGAATTTTAAGGTTTCTTACATCAGGATTTTACTATATGTTGGTAGGTTGATTTACATTGAGTTTTCTCATATTATTTCACTCTTGAATTGCATAATTTTGAACTAGCATTGCACACCCACCGAATGTTCGATAAAATGTCTTGACAAGGATTCTCAAGATGTTGATGGTCTATTACATGGTTTATCGGTCAAGTGAATTTATGATGATTAAGGGATTGAATGTATGTATTGAATTTATGGAAGGTATCTATAGTGTTACAAGTTGACCACGCCTTGTCGGGTGTTGATATGCCGTACTACCCTGTTGAGGGGTAGATACCTTGACTACCTTATCGGGAGTGACATGCCCGTACTACCATGTTGATGGGTAGATAATTTTACCACCTTGTCGGGGGGTTACATGCCCGTACTACCATGTTGAGGGGTAGATACCTTGACCACCTTGTTGGAGGGTGACATGCCCGTACTACCATGTTGAAGGGTAGATACATCGACCACCTCATCGAGGGGGTGACAGGCCACAGATTCCAAGTAATAGTTTCTTGGTCTATGATTATGGTCTCTTACAATACACGTAATCTATATTTGCAAGTTATATGATTGACAAGCGTGTTTTACCACAAACATTGATCATGTATGCCATATTGATATTATGTTACCCATGTCTTATTGCATTGCATCCTTCATACGTAGTATACTCAAACGTACTAACGACTACTCTATGACTAAATGATGTTACCATAGGAACCAGCGCATCTCTCGATCATCCTCCATGTGGCTAGTTTTGGGATTCCAGAAGATAAGCATTGGTGAGTCCTCAAGTCCGGGGACACTCGCTATGCTACTCTTACTAGTTATTATCGCTTTATGTTGGATACTTGGTACTATGAGGGTGAGCCCGAAATGTATCTTGGCCCCCCCTCCAATCTATATTTAGAGGTGTTGTTGGAACAATTGATGTACTTATACTTTGAGCGTTGGCTCTTTTATGCTTTATAAATAACAAGACTTCCCTTAGTCCCTTTTCCCTTATCTATATCTCTTTTGTTGTTGTTTTTTTGCTTCCGCGAATAAGGATGTGTGATCGATATGCTAAGAGGCTTGTTTTAGGTTTCTTCAAGTTCCTCATTCACTGTGTCACTTCTAGGCCCTAGGCTTGATTCATGACAAAGTTGGTATCAGAGCACTAGGTTGTTAATGGTCCTCAGGATCCAACACACCGCGTTGATTAGAGTCTTGTTCATAGTTGTGAAGTGCACCATAACTATGAGTAAGAGGTTATGAGGCGATTAAGGAAATGTTTCCCTTCTTCATGATCTATGTCGTGCTTTAGGAGTAAGGTAAGGCTTTTTACTCTAACAAATGTTCTTTGCTATTCTAGGTCATGCCTATTCTAAGATGAAGATTAAGGAAAGCTCGTTCACCCGAGGAGCAACTGGCGCCTCCTGCTCTTCAAGCTCCTCAAGATGGAGGAGTGCCCCATGATGAATTTGGAGATGCTATCACCATGTCGTCTCATGCAATGACTAACCGAACCAATCAAGGGGCCAGAGCCCCTTATGCTCCTACTCCGGCCTCAAGGGTGAAGATTTTACTAGAATGAACCCACCGGAGTTCTAAGGGTCCAAGGTGGATGAGGATCCCCAAGAATTCATTGATGAGGTGTATAAGGTGTTTTCCATTATGGGGGTTAACTCGAAGGAGAAAGCGAAGTTGGCAACCTAACCAAATCGAAGGGGTGACTCAAATATAGTTCACTCAATGGAAGATGGAGAAGGGGAATGGTGATGCTATCCTTTGGGAAGAGTTCAACGCGACATTTCTCAATCCATTCTTCCCTATTGTGCTTAGGGAGGCAAAGATGATAGAATTTATGAATCTAAAGTAAGGGTCTATGAGTGTGAGGGAGTACACCCTCAAGTTCAACCAACTCTCCAAGTATGCCCCACAATGGTTGCCGATCTGAGATCAAGGATGAACAAATTTGTGTTGGGTGTATCCGACTTGGTTAATGAGGAATGTCGTACCGCCACGCTAATAGGTAATATGGATTTATCCCGCCTCATGACATATGCCAAACAACTAGAGGGTGAAAAACTTAGAAAAAGAAGAAGTGGTGAGTGTAAGAAGGCTCACTTTGAAGCTGGATTCTAAAATTCCAAGGGTGGTCGGTTTCCTCAAGGCCATAAGTTCCAAGGCCAAGGGTTTTCCAATGCTCCTAATAGAATGTTTGCTAATGACAACTCAAGGTTCTAAGGTGGTGGTGGTGTGGTGCCTAACCCTATGTGCCAGAGCTGTGGTAGGAACCATAATGGTCTATGTTTGAAGGACTCCAATGCTTGTTATGGTTTTGGTGAAGTGATTCATAAGGTGATTGATTGTCCTTGTGCTAGAAACAATGGTAGAGATGGTCGTCCACAAGGCCAAGGTGAAAATACGAGTCAAAAGAGGAGAGGAGGCCAATAAGGGGGTGCTCCAAGGCAAAATAAATTTTATGCTCTTCAAGGGAGACAAAGGGTAGATGATGTGCTTAATGTCATTACCAGTATGTTAAAGGTTTTTGATTTTGATGTGTATGCTTTGATAGACCCGGGTGCCACTCTTTATTTTATTACTCCTTTCGTTGCCAAAAAGCTTCATGTTAGTCCCGAATTATTGTACGAACCTTATGAAGTGTCAAACCCTATTGGTGAGTCCATTAATTGTCCCGTCTTTATTTTGCATAAAATCTTGCCTTATAATTTTGTTGAATTAGATATGGTGGATTTTGATGTCATTCTTGGGATGGATTGGTTGCGTGCATATTATGCTTCTATTGATTGTAGAACTTGTAGGGTTAAATTCCAATTCCCTAATGAACATGTCCTTGAGTGGGAACATTTTGATGTGGTGATCAAGGGTAGATTCATTTCTGGTCTTAAAGACCAAAAGTTGATTTCTAAGGGTTGTCTTTATTATCTTGTGAGGGTTAGGGATGTTGATTGATGTGATGTCAAATTACAGCACATTTGGTGCATAAAACGAGGAATTTTGCAAGTTCTCAATGCGACTTTTTATGATTTTTATGTGTTTTTGTGTTGTTAGTGTAGAAAAGGTAGGTTGGCATGATCTTGAGAGAAAGTTGCAAATTATGCTTAAATAAAGGACATACAAGCCTGCCTATGAGTCATAAGGTGATCTTATAGCAACACACAATGAGCAAAAATTGGGAATTTGCTAAGTGGAGGTCAGCCCTACGAGGCTATTCTACGAGTTGTAGGTCTCACTACGACTTGTACAGGTGGCTTCATAGCAAGAAACAAAGAGCCAAAAATTTGAACCAAGAACTGAAGGCCTGAACTACGAGAGGAGAATACGAGTCATAGCCCAAACAATGACTTGTACCAATAGATCATAACAGTCAAGTCTAAAATGCCAAATGTTGGCTACGAGACCCCAATTATGACTTGTAGGGTAAGCTACAAGTCGTATCTGTGTGACGTATCTGTTACCAACTATCTGTTCTATTTAATTTTTGGGGTATTTCTGTAACTAGTATAAACAAATAAGGTTAGGTTTTCTTGAGCGGAGGGGGGAGGGGGGATCTAAAATTCACAGCCACTAGTAAATGTTCTAGGAGTATTTTAAGGTTTAGAGTAGATTTTTATTTTTCAATTTGAGGGACCATTTTTCAGGGATTGAAAACCCACATTGTACTCATTTACCATTAATCCAAGCTTGTGGTTTTGAACTTGAAGGTGTTGTTGCTCTTCATTGCTTTGGGTAAACTCTCAACTATGTCATTTATTCACATTATTATTGATTTTCCCTTAGCCATGAGTAGCTTAGTAGCCACAACTTGGGGTTGTAGGAACCATAAGTAGTTGACTTGAAATAACCTAGACTTGAAATGATTGGTAGTAGATCTCTATAGTCAAGCCCTATATTCCCTGTGGATTTGATCGTAACTTTCTGTAAGGTTAATTACTGGCAACGACCACTTTCTTATTGGAGAGTGAACATTATAAAAAATTATGGCTCCGTTGCAGGGGAATACGACTAGGTTCTTCACTTGATTTCACTATTAGTCAGTTCAAGTACTAATTTCTAGACTCTCTTGTATTTTACTTTTATTTTTGTTGTTGTTCTCTTTTGTTTCTTTCTAGGTTGTTAAAAAAAGAAAGAGAGAGATTGACGGAGTATCCCTGATCACAAAGTTATCCTTCACGTACGCTCATGTACGAGGAGCTATATTTTGAGGAGGACAATTGGATCCTGTAGTCCATAACTATCCCAAATTTCGATCCCGAGGTTTTCTTGCCATGTTCTTTTTCCTTGAGGATGTTTTTAATTTTTGTTAAACCAACATGTTTAGGTAGTGTAGATAATTTATAGATATATAGTAGTCATTATCTTTTGGCATATATATAGTTTTTAAATGCTTTTTGCTTTGAAAATTCGGTACCTTCAAAATATTTAAGACTATTGGTTATTTTTGTAATCCTGCATGTGATTATCAGGCAATATTTGTTCTGATAAAGAAAAGGCTAGTTGATGCTTGAAACATGACCTGTGAGTCATTGTTGATTGTGTATGTGATGCCATGAGAGTGTAAGCTTACTTTGTAGTATTCATGCATTGTGTATTGACTTAGAACTTGCCTTGTTACTCTAAAATTGGACTAGAGATGTGGTTAATTGGGAAAGGATCTTAGGCCTTCGTTCTTTTAGTGATCTTACTTTTGCCTAAATGACCTACCAAATGTGATAGTAGATCCCTTATTCCAAAGGTTTGAGCTTTTCATGTACCTGTTTTTTCTTGACACCTACCTAGCCTAGCTTTGTCTTGTGAAATACTTTGATATTGGCCCTTGTCTATCCATGAATATGTGAACTTTGGTTGAGGCAAAAATCCTAAGTTGAGGGTAGCTACAAGTAGTGGCCCTGGTTTAGGGAATAAACATTGTGTACTTTACCTTAGACTAAAAACCTAAGTTGAGGATGACCCTTATTTTGGTGAAGTAATGAAACTGATATGGTTAGTTAGGAATGAATGAAAGAAAAGAAAAGTCAGGTGCCAGGTGAAAGAAAAGAGGAGTTGCCTTGAATTGAAGAAGAATGCAATAATGACTTTAAAAATGAGGAACAACCAAAAAAGAGAAAGAAAACACCCGGGAAAAGCTTGAAAATGAAGAATAAGGATGGATTTAATGAAAATGGTTGAGTTACAGAGGTCTGTCCATCAATCTCGGATGGAGCCAAAGATTGACTATTTTTTGGCTTTGGAGTATGATGGAATAAAGCAAAATGGC
>JAABOM020000012.1:16311481-16334792 GCA_011800125.2 Solanum clarkiae | reverse complement strand
GTGATTGGCAATTCAGTTTGTTATTGTTTGGGGTGCCCAATCGGCACTAGTCACGGCCCTGGGTTGGGTCGTGACAATAATTAATATAGAGAATTCATATAGCCAATTCTAACTAGTTTGACTCAAGGAGAAAGCATTTGTTTTATCTCTGGAATGAGTGTCCTTATCTTGTTGTTACGATGTTATGTTGTACTGAGACTGTTAATTTTAATTTCTATATCAATTTTATTTTATTTTCGGCTTTCTGAGCATTCCACAATCTAGACAAAGTTCATTTTTTTCTTTTCTTTGAATATTTCATAAGTTTCTGAATCCTTTACATTTGGCTAATTAATGAAATATTTTTCAAATCAAAAAATGGAGATTCAATAAACATGGTTAGATTTAGAACGTATATGTAATTATTTCATTTAGATGGAGCAATACCATGGTTATATTAAGAAAAGTTAATATAGTTAATTCAATAGATCTAACTGTAAGTTTCCATCAGTTATATCAACACCCGTGCCTTATAATTCCTAATTAGTCTTAGTTTCCATAAAGTTCAAACTGTTTTGTGGGTTCTTGTTTGTGCTTTTCTTGTGTTAGTGGAAACTGAATAGTCCAGTAATTCGAAAATCCATAAAAATATTTATGTGAAACTTCATCCAGTAACTAGGTCGTCGAGTGTTTCTCCATTTGCTGGTTGAATCTGTGGGAGATAGTGAAGATTATTTATTTTTTGCCTATCAAAGTTGTAACAAATGGAAAGTAATAAAAATATGTTCTAATGTCTTGATGGTATTTCTCAGTTTCGGGAGCTGATTATGAAAGTCATAAAAAAAGCATTGACGTAGCTTCAAATTCTAAGTAAACAGGAGCACTAAAGACAGGTAAAGTTTATTTCTTCTTTTCCACTTCTTTCTCATTCTAAGACAAAAGGCTCGGATCTGCATCCTAGCCTCATTCACTAGTATATTGCAAGTTTCTAAATAGGACAAGTCACTTGAACTATCAACCATATTTGTCTCTTTTTTTTAATAGCCTATCAACTTTTGAACATATGGAGCAACACTCAGGTCCAGACCTAATAATTGCATGAAGATTGTTCAAAGGATGATAGGCTAGTAAACAAGAGACACATAGCTAGTATTTCAAGGGAGTTGTCTCATTTACCAAGTTAGATCCCAAGGCATTAAAGTGTTTCCTTTGATCTATTCTCGCCTTTAAAAGGGATATCGATGTTATTCTACTGAACATGAAAAATATTTGGTGTCAATTGATGTTCTATTGTCAGAGGCCACAACATTCTTCTATGCACCTCCTATTTGTTCTACTCGGGTGGGGGGAGGGAGGGGAAGAAGATAAGCACTACGAGACAAGATGAGAAAAGAAACATTGAGATAGTTTGCACATGTGTAGAGGAGGTGTTTCACGCCCTAGTTAGGAGGTACAAAAGCTTGGATTTAGGAGTTATGCAGAGGGACAGGAATAGACCATAAAAGTATTAGAGAGAGGTGATTAAAAAAGATATGGCACAATTTCATATCACCAATGATACGATTTAGATAAAAAGGAGTGGAGGTTGCATATTAGGGTAAAAGGTTAGTAGGGATAAAATATTGTCTTGCCTTGTGACAGTTTTAGGTTTATCATATGATTAGTTATGCTATTATGTTAGTATTATTATTGCTCTTTTATTATTTTGCTACTTTT
This sequence comes from Solanum clarkiae, assembly GCA_011800125.2. Taxonomy (NCBI): domain Eukaryota; kingdom Viridiplantae; phylum Streptophyta; class Magnoliopsida; order Solanales; family Solanaceae; genus Solanum; species Solanum clarkiae. The sequence goes on along the minus strand of JAABOM020000012.1, from coordinate 16,333,097 downwards.
ATTTTTTTTCTTGTAGAATTGACATTACTCTTCGTTTTAGAGATTATTCTATATATTATTTTTCTTCTTTTACTTGGGGCGGATACATGTGAACTGAGGGACTATCGAAAACAACCTATCTATCTTCATGAGATAGTATAAGGTCTGCGTACACTCTACCCTCCTCAAGCCCTAATTTATGAGATTTCACTAGTTTGTTGTTGTAGGAGGATGAGGAAGATGAGCTGTTTGTTAATCAAGTCAACTATATTCTGATAGAAGAGAATTTAAATGTGTTAAGATAAAAGGTTATGTAATGATCTTGATGCCTTAGAAGGTAAAAACAAGAGCTCCATAAACTAATAATTCTTTTGTAATATTTTAAGTTAAGGAAGAACTTTAAAATAAGGTGAAAGAGGGGTTGCTAATTATATGCTTCACAAAACAAGCGAGGGAGTAGTTAGTCTTGAAGTAATTATTGAATCCGTGATTTGCATGAGTGCTATGAAGTAGGTTATGATTTACTTTGAGTTGTATTTTGAAGAGGTGATAAGACATGTTTTATCTGATTTGACTACTTTAACTGCAGTGAATTCCTTTGTCCACTTTTTATATTGAGACAATTTAACAAAGTTCAGTAAAAAAAAAGAGAGAAATGAAAAACCAAAAAGGAAACAAAAACAAATTCTAAAATAGTAGCCAACGTGATACAAGAATATTGTGAAAGCTCCAACAGTTAAAGCATCAGAGATGTCGATGGAGATGAGGAAGAGCATACAACTACCATGATGAAACCATCTTAGCATAGCAGCAAAGGCTAACTTCTAGTCTTTAGAATTCAATGCTTTTTCATCATTCGAGTTAACTCTCTCAGGTGAAGTTCGCTTCCTTAGATCTATTCTTTCATGGTTGAATCTCATAAACGAGACTAATACCACCATCAAAATTGAAATTCTTAAAAGATTAACAAACCATTTTTTGTCAGGAGGTGTTGCGAAGAAATCTGGATCTACATCCATCAAGAGCTAAGGACTCATCCTCTTGTTAATCTGATAAGTGTCGCTCCCTTCCTCTATTCTGATACCACATAGCCTTGCTTGAGCAGTTGACGATGTAAATTTTATTGTTGCAAGAAAAGTGATATTTTGGATCTATGCTTCCATCTGGACAATCATTATGAACTCATTATAAAGAAAATAGTTATTAAGAACTCATTGATATTCTTCTTTTATTCTCCCTGGTTAAATGAATCTCAAAGAGATCAATATGAACTCCTTAGTTTGTTATTATTGTATACCTTAAGCTCTCACCAAGTGGCATAGTGACTAGACTATATGAACTCACTTTATGTTATACATTTAACAATGTGTTTGGGATTCAGAAGCTATAACACTAGCAGATGATCCAAGGGACATTAATCTGGATAGGTACATTCACTGCAGGGATATGTGATTTAGTTATCCGTTTCAAATCAGTAAATGCATCTGGCATTTGATTTGCTAACTTCTGTAAGTGGATGATCTTCTGGACCTCATGCTCACAGTTGCGGATATATGGATCAAAATAATATAGTAATGAAACCTTCCACGCAATTCCCTTTTGGGGTCCTTCTCTCCCCCTAATTGCGGGAAAGTTATCTCATCAAACCGACAATATGTAGATCGAGCAGTGAATAAGTGCTTGGTTAATGGTTCAAGGTATCGAATCAAAAGAAGGTGAATCAAACCCAACACATATTACTAGCCTTCGTTGAAGGCCCATCTTAGTACATTGCGGCGGTGCTACAGGCATGTATACCACACAATCAAGGACTAGTAGATGAATGATATTGGGCTCGTGACCAAATACTAATTGTGATGGAGAGTATTTATTATAATTAGTCAATCTGAGATGAATAAGTGCTGCCACATGTAAGATAGTGTGACCCCAAACAGTAGTGGGCAATTTCGTCTTCATAAGTAGTGGTCTTGCTGCCAATTGTTAGAGCTTAAAAAATGACTCTGCAAAGTCATTTTGAGTATGACCATGAGCAATGGGTTGTTCAATTGTTATCCCAATTGATACGCAATAGTCATCAAAAGCTTGAGATGTAAATTCTCCCATCCAATGGTTCAATACTTTTATTTTTCTTTGAGGACTCAACAACATATCCAACACTACTCTTAACCTTCTACAAGAAATAACAAGAGTTAGTACATGTTTTATTCACTAAGGGAATGCAAAGTATCCTGAATGAGAACAAGTTAAAGAATTCAATATATACATAAAAAGGGAGCAATCTATAGTTGTCAATTGACTCCCTTTAGACAACAGTATATTGGTCCAATCATAGTGGCTTATTGTCTACCATCCAGATGAAATAGTAGGTCGACATGAGTTTGATCTAATACATATATATGTATAGGCTATTGTCTACCCTATATATGTGTACTACGGACTTACCATCGTTTGGAGAGTCAATGAGGGAGATTGCAGTATTTGGTGGGATAATTAGACCTAAAAAAGAGCTTTGGCTACTATGTTCTTATATGATGATGATGATGATGATGATGATGATGATGATGATGATGATGATAATAATAATAATATAAAAATTGCATTTATAATGCAGACAACTTTACCTTTAGTGACCACGAAGATAGAGAGACCACCTCATTAACCTTGGGCTCCATGAGATTTATGAAACACTTTGGAAATAACATAACAAAAACTTAACAAAATTAACAAGATTGAGAAACACAAGTACAAATAATAAACTATTCAAGATTTTGAAAATGTTAATAAATAAATAATATATCAAAATACCTAAAAAAAAAAAGAGAGAGAGCAAACCAAAAAATTACCCAATAACAACATACCCAGTGGAATCTCAAAAGTGGGGTCTGGGAGGGTAGAATATACGCAAAACTTACCACTACCTCATAGAGGTAGAGAGGCTGATCACTGGGAGCTAAAAAAAATATTACCCAACAAAAAACTGTATGGGATAGAATTAACATTGCTTATCACATGCAAGAAAATTTAACTAAATGGGATGGACCCTTTCATTTAGTACTCGAGTACTACCACTAGTTGTACTTCCTACTACCTTAGTAGTAACTCCAACTTTTTCCACATTAATATTTTTCCACCATCACAACAACCACCACCACCAGGAGCAGGAGCAGGATTCTTTGTTTCTTTTTTCTTTCTTCCACATTGTCCTTTTCTCCCTCTTCTTATGTCAATATTATTACTTTTACTAATTTGATGGTGCTTCTATAGCGTGAAAACCAACTGATTTTTGAACAACATTTTGTTTGGTAACTTTGTGTTCCTTAAATATTGGGGAAGTCATACACTCCTCGTCATTTTCTTCATTATTATTGTCCATGTCCTCATGATCATCAAGATTGATTAGTGGAGTCCTAATGATCTTTGAAACATGCTCTTTGGCCTTGGATAATTTGTTGGAATTGTCCAAAGTAAGAGTCAATTGACAACTATAGATTAGTCCATTTTTATGCATATGTTGAATTCCTTAACTTGTTCGTGTTCAAAATACTTTGAATTCCCTTAGTAAATAAAGAGTGTACTAAAATCTTATAATCTCTTGTTTAAGGATAAGAGTAGTGTTGCATATGCTGTTGAGTCCTCAAAGTAAAATAAAAGTATTGAACCATTGGATAGGTTGAATGACTTATGGAAACCATTGAACAAATTGGCAACAAAAGGTTTCACTTGGGACAATAGGTTTAGCTTGGACAAATTGTCTAAAGTGAAACCTTTTGTTACCAATTTGTTCAATGGTTTTCATAAGCCATTCAACCCATCCAATGGTTCAATACTTTTATTTTTCTTTGAGGACTCAACATCATAACCAGCACTACTCTTATCCTTAAATAAGAGATCACAATAGTTAGTACACTTTTTATTCACTAAGGGAATTCAAAGTATTTTTAACACGAACAAGTTAAGGAATTCAACATATACATAAAAAAGAACTAATTTATAGTTGTCAATTGACTCACACTTTGGATAATTCCAATAAATTATCCAAAGCCAGAGAGCTTGTTCAAAAGTTTAATACTCCACTAATCAATTTTGATGATCATGAAGATCATGAGGATGTGGACGATGATGATAAAGAAGATGACAAGGACTGTGTGTCATCCCCAAAATTTAAAGATCACAAACTTAGCAAACAAAAAGTTATTCAAAAATTAATTGTTGTTCAAGCTATAGAAGCACCATAAATTAGTAATAGTAATAATACTGACCAAAAAAGGGATAAAAGGACGAGGTGAAAAACAAATGAAGCAAACAATCCTCCTCTTGCATTGCTCCTACTGATAGTGATGGTTATGGTGGAACAAATATTAATATTGCATAAGTTGGAGTTACTACGGAGGCAGAAGGAAGTACAAGCAACGGTAGTTCTAGAGTACTAAATGAAATAGTCCATGCCATTTGGTTGAATTTGGTTGCATATGATAAGCATTGAGTTTAATTTTATACCTTTCAATTTTTGGGGGTTACCCAACAAAAAAAATATAAGGGATAGAATTAAACTCACTGCTTATCACATGCAAGAAAATTTAACCAAATGGGATGGACTCTATCATTCAATACTCAAGTACTACCACTATTAGTACCTCCTGCTGCCTCAGTAGTAACTCCGAATTTTACCACATTAATATTTTTTCCACCATCACCACCACCGCCAGTAGGAGCAAGAGCAAGATTCTGTATTTCTTTTTTCTTTCTTCCACGTTTTCCTTTTCTCCTTTTTCTTTCTCAATATTATTACTTTTACTAATTGATGGTGCTTCTACAGCTTAAATAACAATTGATTTTTGAACAAAATTTCGTTTGCTAACATTGTGTTCCTTAAATTTTGGGGAAGTCATATACTTCTTTTCATTTTCTTCATCATCGTCGTCCACGTCCTCATGATCTTCATAATCATCAAGATTGATTAGTGGAGTCCTGATGAACTTTAGAACATGCTCTTTGGCCTTGGATAATTTGTTAGAATTGTCCAAAGTGAAACCTTTTTGTATGAATTTGTTCAATGGTTCCATAAGTCATTCAATCCATCCAATGGTTCCATACTTTTGTTTTTATTTGAGGACTCAGCAGCATATCTAGCACTACTCTTAAATTTCAACAAGAGATCACAAGAGTTAATACACCTTTTATTCACTAAGGAAAATTAAAGTATTTTGAACATGAACAAGTTAAGAAAATTCAACATATACATAAAAAAGAGACTAATCTATAGTTGTCAATTGACTCTTCCCTTTGGATAATTTCAACAAATTATCCAAAGGCAAAGAGCCTGTTCAAAAGTTTAACAAGACTCCACTAATCAATCTTGATGATCATGAAGATCATGAGGATGTGGACGATGATAATAAAGAAGATGATGAGGAGTATATGGCTTCCCAAAATTTATGGAACACAAATTTAGCAAACAAAATATTTTTCAAAAATTAGTTGTTGATCAAGCTATAGAAGCACCATAAATTAGTAACAGTGGACTTGAGGGAGGTGTATTGGTTGGGTGGTATATAGGGAGATATTGTCAAGTTTGTAGCCGGTTGTCACAATTGTCAACAAACGAAAGCCGCACATCAAAGGCCTGGTGGCCGAGCTTAGAGATAAGAATTCCAACTTGAAAGTGAGAAGAGATCAACATGGATTTTGTGGTTGGATTGCCAAAGACTAGAAACACTTTGATTCCATTTGGGTTATTATGGATAGAATGACAAAGCTGGCTTATTTTCTACCGGTTAAAACAACTTATGGTGCCGAAGATTATGCCAAGTTGTATATTCCTGAGTTGGTTAGGTTGCATGGGGTACCCTTTTATATCATTTCAAATTGTAGTGCTCAATTAACTTCTTATTTTTCGAGATCCTTCCAAACGGTTCTTGGTACCAAGGTTAAACTTAGCATGGCTTTTCATTCTCAAATGGATAGTCAAGCCAAAAGGACTATCCAAACCCTTGAGGTATGCTTAGGGCTTGTGTCTTGGAGTTTAAGGGTAGTTGGGATGAACGTCTTCCAATTATTGATTTTGCTTACAACAATAGCTACCACTCTAGTATTAGCATGGCTCCCTTTGAAGCTTTATATGGTAGGCATTGTAGGTCCCTGATTGGGTGGTTTGATGTGGGAGAGATGGCTTTGTTAGGCCCAGATTTAGTTATGGAAGATTTAGGAAAGGTGAGGTTGATAAGGGAGAGACTGAAAACGACTCAAAGTAGACAAAAGTCTTATTTCAATGTGAGAAAAAGAGATCTTGAGTTTATTGTTGATGATTGGGTATACTTAAAGGTCTCACCCATGAAGGGTGTGGTCCTGTTTGGCAAGAAAGGAAAATTGAGCCCAAGGTTTATGGGGCCTTATAGAATTTTAAGAAGAATTGGCAAGGTTGCCTATAAAATGGAGTTGCCTATGGATGTAAATATGGTTCATCCAGGCTTCCATATGTCTATATTGAGGAAATTTGTTGGTGACCCAAGTACTATAGTTCCCTTAGAAGTTGTGGATGTTGTGGAAGATAACTTGACTTATGAGGAGGTCCTGGTAAACATATTAGATAGGCAACTAAAGAGGTTGAGGAACAAAGATGTAGCATCCATGGAGGTCCTTTGGAGGAATCAATAAGTTGAAAGTGCCATATGGTAAGCCAAAACGGGCATGAAAAAGTAATATCCATACCTCTTCCACTCTACTCAAGCCGAAGGTAATAAATTAACTTCCATCTATGATTTCAAGTCTTAAGTTCATCCTTCATTTCATTTTTGCATGTATTCATGTTCATGGTAACAAGTTTATGGTGATTTTTTACATTCATGTTGAGACTTTTTGAAAATGATGTTTAAGTACATTTATTGCATTTTTGTCGGGCTGAAGGCTTGATAATTATTTCTCTTACGCATGTTTCTTTGACATTTGGGAATGAATGTTCCTAAGGGAGAGATATTGAAACACCTCTCATGTGCTTCGGAAAGCCCCATAATCGTAATTTTCATATATCTCAAAAACTATGTTTGACTTCGAAAATCTAAATTCATATTCTTGATAGGGGAAAAATTGAGTGGGAGATGGGTATAACCCGGATTTTTGAAGACCCATACCAAAAAATAATTTTAACTAACTTTTTGATTTCCAGTGTGCATCTTTGGCACGGATCAACATAAATTGTCTTTGTGATGGATCCGTGTCGCAAACTAGATGCGAACAAGTGTAAGTTTTTCCTCAGTTTCTTGTTTCATCCAGGGGCATTTGAGTAATGACTCAATGCCCATTTAAACGTGAAAAACCTCTATACTTAGTCATTTTTCACCTTCAAACTCTCAAGAAAACACTCTCTAAACCATTCCAATACACTATCAAACCCTTCATTCAATCTAAAAAATTTCAAGAGCTCACTTTAGATTTCTAGGACCAAGTCTCAAGTCTTGCTCAAGTCAATTTCAAGAAAAATCCAAGTTTAAGTTATGTGGGTCTTCATCTATGGGTCCTTTCATCCATGGAGCCGAACCTTCTCTTTTTATGAAAATTACAAGATTTCAAGTTGTATTACTTATGAGTATCTCTTATTATGAATTATGAATGTAAATTATGTGTGGGTTTATCAAGTATTGATTGATTATACATGAATACCTATTTTAATCTCGTACCATAAGTTGATTTATATCTATTAAAGTTATACATGATGTTAACTATGAAAAGTACGAACTATTGTGAATTTTGAGATGAATTTTAAGGTACCCTAAATGAGGGTTTTACCACAATATTGGTGGGTTGATTTGAATTGATTTTTACTCTTCTTGTTATACTCTTGAGTTGCATGATTTTGAACAAGTGTCATGAACCCACCATGTGGTGCTAAGTCTAATCCCACGGAATACTTGAAATAATCATAAGTTTGATAATAACATGCATAACTTGTAAGAGACATGATAACATGACATGAGTAGCTCAATCACATGCTTGACCTCTTCTAGTGAGCTTAGCTTGAAATTGAACATGAGGATAAAGTAATAATCATGCTTGATCCCTCAACTTGACATGAATAGATCACAAGAGGATAAATCTTGAAATAGGACTCAACTTGTCACTTCTAACATCATAGATACTTTTCATGAATTTATTACATTCTTGAAAGCCCTTAATCATCATGAAATCATTTGACTTGTAAATCATGTAATAGTTCATCTATAACTTGAGAATTCTTGTCATGTAATTTTACTTTGCTGAGTTATGTCATGGATTATTGAGTTGATTGTTTTGATTTTTATCTACACCTGACTAGTTTCCTTAGCCATCTTATATGCCAGTATATAAAACGTAACTTCCATCTGGGTCTGCATCATTAATAATATAGATACAGGTGATAGAGGCCTTTAAAAAGCACATCATTGAAATCCAGAATCTGTTTCACGGTATAGTGAGCCTTCCTTGTTATTCGAATGAGTCTGTTTCGTTATTTTATTGAGTATTATAAGTATTTCATTTTTGAGGTAGCCGGATACTTGTCCTGGCACCTCCTAGATTGGATAGAGGTTTCATAGACATTGTGTAGAGATAGTCAATCGATATATTTTCCAAATTTTGTTTCATTGGAAACTATAAAAGACATATTTATCTCAATAGATAACTTTTCTTGAGCGTTCTTTTTCTTTTGAGCATGATTTGATGACAAGGCAAGGTGGTTCTCTTGGGGAATCAACAATGATTTTTCAAGTTCCGTCCATGCCAAGGGTACCCTCCCGAGGCATGACAGAGGGACACCTTCTCTCATTCTATTTATAAATTCAACCTCCTTCGCAAAAATCCAGGGCAATTCCCATCTTCTTTTCAATATACTGAGAATAGTAAGATTGTCAAATTCCTCTCTATACTTCAGCAATTTGATTTGTTAGCTATTTCTCTAGCTATATATGGTATCCACCAGAGTTAGCTTATTCCATTCAGGAGACCAATGTCTGTATAGAGCCCAAACATTTCCCTTTTGGTGGAGAATTCGAGACACCTTTAGCCCCTTTCACCCACTTGACCTTGTGGGAGAAAGAATTAAGCATCTTATTGAGATTACGCTTGCCTATCCTAAAATCTCCACTAGTCTTGAGGAATCCTGAACCAACCCAATTAATTGGGCTTAGTTAAGAATTATTTTGGAGATCAACCAGCTGCATTTAACTTTAAATGACTTTGCTGATATCACATTGTGAATCAGAGCATAATTGTGAGGCATGCAATCATCGTCATCATATGCATCCTAGAGTTGATTTCCATCAAAATATTTTTCCATTCTATCCTCATCAAAACTATGGAAGTTAGATTCAGGAATAGTCATTGACTTAGCTTTTAGTTCTAAATTAACATGAGCACTAAAGTCAAACAACTTTTTCTGCCTTGCTGCATAGGGCTTCACATCAGTTGCATCAACCGCTTCTCGAACTTCATATAAGAATGAAAAAGAAGTGGAAAAAATAAAACAACTTCTCCTAAAGTTATAAAAAAGATCTGAGATGTGAAAAAACTACCCATGATGCTATGGAAGATTACAAAATGTTATGCAAGCAGAAAAACTCACCAGTCTAGTTCTCCTGTTGATTTAGAAACATAAGATTATAAGTCAATGATTGTTCCTAATTTCGTCTTCCATATTGTTGACGAGAATAGAATGGAAAAATCCTTTGATGGTAGTGAAGTCTAGGCTGCTAATGACACGAATGATTGTATGTCAGGCTATTATAGTCTTATTTACGATGTGTTATCCAAAAAGTCATTTGAAGTTAAATTTACCTGGCTGAACTACCAAATTGACTTATAACTCAGCTTAATTAATTTTGGTTCTGGTTTCTGAAAGATCAGTGGAGATTTCAGGATAGGAAACCATGATATGAATAAGATGTTTAATTCTTTCTCTCTCAAGATCAAGTGGGTGAAAGAGAATATATGTTTTATACCAATTTTCCCCACAAAGGGGGATGTTTGGGTTTTGTACAAACATTCATTTTCTGAATTGGATGAGCTAACTACGCATAATATGATATACAACTATGATATTATGGAAGATACACAACCAAATCACAATATGGCTTTTAAGCTAAAACGTTTAGCCAAGGTGTTGGAGGATTTCATCTAGCTATTAGTCAAATGTTCTAATTGCTTAAGGTAGAACTCCCAGAAAGGTAGGGAAGTCTAATCACCCCGTCAAAAGTTTTTCTAGAAACAATCACACTGAGTGTTTCTATAGATGAATATGTCTCTTATCAAGCATCTGATGATCTTCTTGAAATCTTAGCTGCAATAAACTTTAACGATACAAAGGAAAAGGACAACACCATATGATAATGTCACGACCCAAGCCTAATGCCTAGACGTGACACGGCAAATGGGGAACCCGAAGGGACTCCAAATAAGCCTCTTAGCATATCAATCACACATCCTTGGTCGCAGAAGCAAAACAAACAACAAGAGATATAAAACAAGGGAAGCATGACTACGGAGAGTCTTTGATAATCATAAGAGCATAAAGGAGTCAAGCTCATAGCATAAGTACATTATAATATCCAAAAGCACCTCTAATATGGAATGGAATGGGGCCCAAGACACTTTCCAGGCTCACCCTCGTAGTAATCAGTGTTCAACATAAAAAAATATCAAATAGCTAGAGTGGTATAGATAGTGTCCTCGGACTTGAGGACTCACAAAGGCTAATTTCCAAAGTACTGAACTAGCCACGCGGAGGATGATCAAAAGATGCTCCAGTCCCTACATAGTAGTGTCATGTACATATAGAGTATGAGTTAGTACATTTGAATGTACTATGTATGTAGCATGCAATGCAATAAGATATAAGCCAATATAGTCAAAATTCATAATAATAAGCAATAGATAAGTGAAATCTCAATATGGCATGCATGGTCGATGCTTGAAGTAAAACATGCTTGCAAATTATTCAACTTGCATAGAACAAGATTTGTATAATGAAACAGTGCTCCTAAAAGAAATTCTAGCATACAACTCAGCCAAATCAGTTATGAATATCTGGGAGCTTCTCTAACTGAAAACCATCACATATGAGCTGATGATGATACAATGTTAGCATTTTCATTGCCACAATCATCCAATACTATGCAAGGTAAGGGATGATCAAAGCAATCTGGATCCAAAACAAATGTCCATCTTTTTAGGACATAAGAGGTATAGTTCTATCCGTAGCAAGAAATGTAGTTTATGGGTTTGAGTTAATATTTATTCATACCCATATCGGTGCTCAATATTCCTCCTAGTGACTCAATATGCTCATATCAATCAACTCAGTCTCATTTTCACATTTACTTTGATCAAACTCCATCAACTCTCTCAACAAATCAACCAATCAGAACAATCAATTTGTATGCTATTGGGACACCAATCATTCAAGACTCTAACTAAAATGGTAATTTAGACCATAATCAATCATGCTCATCATATAAAAACATGTGAGATGCTCATTATGTGCATATATAAGTGATATACTCCTCCTGCTCAGGCATTCTCAAGTTACTCAACTTTTACATTCACAATCATGATCTCAATTTAGCCAATGCGACAAGAATTGCATAGAATGTTACAAGTTAGGGTTCATCCATGCTCAACAATGTGTTTATGTCTTCTTTCTGAAACTCCATTTGTTCCAGGAGTATTTGGGCACGAAATATGTCTCACAAATTTTAAGATGACTAATAAATTCAGCTTTAGAAAATTCAACCTCTTCATCATATTGAAAAACTTTAATCCACTTTGAAAATTGTCTCTCTACCCTTTTTCAAACATAACAAACACTTCAGACTTCTAATATCTGTTATGTTCAGTTTTGACCCATTGCCAGTAACAATTTTATCAGGATCATTATAAAACTGATATTGAACAGGATACCTATAGAATTTATTATATGGAGTTGTCCTTATCCTTTTTGTCCTCTAAGTTTACTGTAGCTAGTACTTTAGGAAGATCATCAAATGCTTGAAAAGTGAAATTTTCATCAATAGAAACATTCAAGTGTGATTGTCTATAGAAAAACTTTTACGGGGTGATTAGACTTCCTTACCTTTCTGGGAGTTCTACCTTAAGCAATTACAACATTTGACCAACAGTTGGACAAAATCCTCCATGAGTGTTATAAGGCTTGAAAAATGGCTGACAAGTAAGGTATTCTCATCTATATAGGCAATGAGTTATTACCCAATTGTCTTGAAGTGAAACAAAGAAATATTCAGGACTTTGTGACCTAAGGCGCATCAAGTCCACGTCGCGGACTCTACTATTTTGCATAATTTCATCAAAAAAATTATTTTTTGACATGGGCAACCTACGCTTTATAGGTAACCATCTTCCCACACAATATTTCTTTTTGAACAAGAATATGAAGTTGAATTTGTGAAATTATGCACAAATTTTAAGATATTATAAAAATGAATCATAAGTTCTTTTCGAGCTACATTCAGGGGTGTTAAGAAAAGGTGTACCAGTAATATATCACACCCCGGGAGGGTACCCTAGACGTAGACGGTACTCAGAGACTATTGCTAACCCCGAGCAAACCACTTTGCCTCATCATATTCATTCAATTAATAATTTTTCATATCAGCGGAAGTCTAAAGATGAATAAACCTAGACGATCTCAAATAAAGACGATCATAACAACTCAAAGGAATAGTATGAAAGAAAAATAGTTAGACAATGTCCAAGTCATCAATCCCAAATCTACTCTATGAAGCCTCTAACTAAATTGTTTAGATAGTACCATGACAGGCCATAACTATCCAAATCAAAGGAAATAAAGTACTAATTCAAGCTAGATGAAATCTAAGAAAACATCCTTCAGAAGTAAGGGAGGACTTACCAATGAACTGGTTACGATTAAATCTTCTACAATGTGCCTGCTAATGATCTCTAACACCTTCCTCTACATCATAAAAAGATGCAGGCCCAAATGGACGTCATTACGTGGAATGTACAAGCATGTAAAATAGCTGAGAGAAACAGATATAAATAGAATAACAAAACTCAAAGATGTTTAATCAAAATGTCAAATGTTTATCTAAAGCAAGAATAAATAATAGATAATGAACCATCAGTATCAACCCAAATCAATCTGATCCAATCCAATCAGAGTACTATCAGTTTGGAATATATCTCAGAGTTTCTCTTATCCAACAACAATCACTTATGAGTCAGTGATCATACAACAATCCTGCTGATGTTGCCATAGATGTCCAATACCTTGCCGGGGTAAGAACAAATTGAATCCATAATGGATTTGACAATCATTTCCTCTATTCTTTTAGGGACACTTGATCACGAGGAAACGTCTGCCTTAATGGTTCAATCCTCTCCTATGTTTGATGACATAGCTAGTTAGTAAAAGTTGGACTTAATCTCACTCAATTTGGTGCTCGATACTCCTCCCAAGAGTCAATGCTCACACATAATAAATCTAAATCAACTAGTCTTATTGGACATTTGTCAAATCAAATTATCACATCAATTATCAACTCTTTCATTACATTCTTTTAAGGTTCAGTTCTTGACTCATAGAGTCTCTATCATGCATCAATCTAACTCATAGCATTCAGGAAGCAAAGTGGAGTTAAAGCATTTAGTGATTTCATAGGCTCTCTAGGCTCACATTATACTCATGCATGTTCAATTAGATGAAACTTGTAAAAATATTAAGAATTCATGATAGGGTTCATGTAGTATGGCAAAATCATCTACTTGAAGTATTTAATTCATAAAAATAGTAATCCATGCAAGATTATGTAGAAGTACATTAGAATTTAAGAAAACCCTTGAAGAAACATGCATTGGAGACTCAACACACTCACAATTCTATCTATTCTGGGTAAAGGGAACATGGAAGAACATAATCCATGTTTTAGTATAGCCTTACATACCTGGAAATAGAAGAACAATCAACTTCTCAAAGAATCTCTACTCGCATTCTTGGAAACCTAGCTTTTTCCCCTTTCTCGATGCTCTCTAGAATTTCTAAGTTATTTTGTGGAGTAATACCCTTAGGGTACTGATAAGGTGTCTAAAACAAATCCAAAACATTGTTAGTCTTAATTAAAAGGGGTAAGAAAATACAAAATTACCCCTCAATAAAAATTGCCGAAATGGACCACAAAACCCCTTTTACGACTAGTGAAATAGGTTACAATTCGTGGTCCTCTCTCGTGGAAAGTAGATCAAAATTGAATTTTTTATTCTCATTGTATGATTAATCAGACGACTCGTGGAACATGTTATGAGTCATATTTCCTATCATAGAACCTGGACAAAAATTACAGGTTTCTGGATCTTGTTCCACGACTTGACAGATGACTTATGGAACAGGTTACCGGTCGTGTTCCATCTCGTAGACTCCCTTCTGTACTTAGCCAGAATTGTTTAACTCTAGAAAAACTTTCACGACCTAGTTTATTGGTTGTATTCCAGTCTATAACTCATAATCCCTCTCGTACAACCAGGTCTGAAGACTTGTTTCACCTCAAAATTTTTTGGGATGTTACATTATCTTCCCTTGGGATCATTCATCCTCGAATGATGAGTGAAACAAGGATGAATTCAAGGCATGAATAACCATAGACTCTATTAGATCAATGAATCACAATCAACCAATCTAGACAGTCACAAATCGAACTCAGATTAGAGAAATCAGTTCAGGTCAAAAGTAGAGATGTTACCTTAGAAATTCTCACCATCAGGCACGAATGGATCATCAGAACTTAATCACTTCAAATCATTTAAACATCTCAATAATCAGTTAGTAGACCTCAAGAAGAAAGTCAACTCTAATTGGAGAATGGGACCATCAGGATATATAAGACTCTATGGATAATATCTCAAGCTTGACACCTCATCTCACGATACTAAACTCCATCAATTGAAGCTTGCTCTTATTCTAATCTTCGCCCAACCACATCCTTTTATCCGTTTAAGCCTAATTCCAAGACCCAAAGTGCTATTCCTAAGATAATCATATTCACACAAGGCTAGTCCTCCAAGCTCAATCTCTATACCTCCACTAAGACATTCATTGAAAGAGCACTACTCCTTCTCACCACTCTTAACATATCTACCTGGAACACTCATTCGAAAATTATCCATAGCCTTCTTCATTCACTCATATAGTGACATCCACACATTTAAGCCTACCATCCTAACTACTTCAACTATATCTAAGAATTATCAAGCCTACTTTGCATTTCTACCTCTATCAATGAACGAGCTCTCACTCAAAACACACTAACATACTTTTTACCTAGAGACACTCCAAGCTACATTTACCTATCTATGGCATCTCATAAGGTCTCATCTTGCTCTTCTTACACATCTCTAATCTAAATGGACGGAGGACATCATAGTTATCACAGAATATCCACCCTTACTAACTAAGAATAACTCATATACTATTATTAATATCTCTATCAAGAATTGAAAGAAGGATCACTGGAAAGGCTTAGAGTGAAAGATCATAAGCACGATACATTCGAGAAATTTGATCTGAGAGCATTCATAATGTGATACAATCTTATTAGCCCTTTAATACCTATCATACATTTATGGAACTGAACTTATCATGAAGCTCCAGTTGTATCTCCTATGACATAAGGTTGCGAACTGTGAGATTCACGAGATAAAAGTGCAACGGTCACTCCTCATCCTCAAATCTCAACATGAATATGAGTCAGCATCGGGTGCATGGATCTAGGTCATGGGCATGACACTCATACACAGAACATAATGAAGTATCACCTTAATCGAGCTATAAGGAATATAAGAGGTAGGGAAGCATCAAAGCCTCATCCTAATCAACTCATAACTATCGAAAGCTCAAGACTCACTTTATTTTATTAACTCCTTATCTCCCCCTTAGTTTGAAGGTCCACTCCCTAAGTCTACGAACCAATTCTCTTTACTAAGCTATAAGTATAGCTCTCATAATATTCTATCCACAAGAACACCTTAAGTTCTCCTATTATACTATACTCAAGGATATAAAATCATTATCAGAACTTTCTGCGAACTACTCTTAGCTTCCTTTTAGCTCTATGAGCATTTTTCTATGCTTACCATTCTTTGGCATACGTAATCCCTTCCTACAACTCTTAGAATCTAACCTCTTTTTTACTCTGCTAACATTCAACTTTGAAGTTCCAATATATTCTACTGAAGAAGTCTTAGATTACAAGGCAAAACTCATCGTCACTTATACATAAATCCCCATCAACCTATTCACTAAGGGTGACAAGGATTCTTACACTAGCTTACTCTACATTGAAAACTCAAATATCACTCACTCATTTACTATACCTCCTTATCTGGCTAAGCTCATAACCATTTGAATCTCATGGGCATCTTACTCTGGAATCATAAGCCTAGTTTAGATCTATCACCTTGAAAGCACTTTGTACTATCAAAACAGACAGAGCCATCCATGAGACCCAGTTATGGGTCGTGGTTCAACCTACGGACCATGACTTGGCTTATAGAAATATGCATCACAAAAGTTGAGCTACTGGAATTGCAGCTTCTAATCTATGAACACGTAAGATGGATCATGGTTTCTTATACGAATCGTAAGTCCTCTCATAGAAATGTTCTAGACTTAGAAAAATTTTGGGTCCCTTAGGGCTTCTTTCTATGAACCTTCTGATGAGTCGTGGTTTCTTATATGATATGTCCTGACACCTTGTAAGTTAATTTCCAAAAGTCCGTGAACTTTTCACTTTCATGGTTTCGATCCACAAAGCTTACCTATGACTGGTAGTATTATCTATGGTCCATAAACTAGCTCACAGGATCCAACCAACATCAAAATCATTAAATTTTAGTACTCCCAAGATATCAATATGCATGGTATTAACTTATTAACATAAAACCCTTCCTAATTTGAGCCACTCTATCATCTTGATAATAACTCTTTCTCTATGTCTCCTCAGGGAAAAATCAAATGGTACGTACTATTCTTTCGTCGAAACTTATGGGAATTGACTCATCAACACATCACTTACCTAATGGACACATAACTCTGGTTACGTCTCAATCAACCACACTCTTACTACCTGGTCTCTTCATCTTTCTAACTCTATGATGACAATTCTATTTATGGTTTACAAGACCCCAAATCATACTCTTAGGTGCTGACATTACATTTCTTAGAGACATAATTTTCCTTGTCATAGATGATAATAAAGGCAAGTTTTGGGTAGGAGAGCTTTGGGCGCCATATTGGTTAGCTCAACTAAGTCAGTCATGGCATCTCTATGATAAGTTAGCACAAAAAACTCTCTATGCACCCTCTCAATTAGAGTGGTGTCACTAGTAGGAGTAGATACACTGAAAGGTTCTGGAAGACACTTAGGATTTCTATCGAATCTACAAGCTATGTAAGGAAACACAATCGATAGGGTGGCACCAGAATCTATCAACACATAACAATCAAGTGTAAGAAATCAAATCATACCCATCACAATATCCTAAAGTGTGTTTCTGATCTAGGTGACTGCCACAACACACAACTGGTATATGGCCTCGCTCGTGCTAGAAGTAGCACCTCTATGATTCCCTCTAACTGGTAGTGTTAGTGTAGAGGGTTCAGCTTTATTGGCCTACTCTGGACAATCCCTTTGGAAGTGATCCTCTTGGCCATACTTATAGCACCCCTTAGTACCTTTTCGACAATTTCCCAAGTGAAGTTTTCCATATTTTCCACATGGTACTTTCCTTTATGACCTTGAGCCACACTTCCTCGATATAGATGGTTTCGGACCTTGAAAGGTTGGTTCCTCATTGGCCTCAGATTATATCATTTATTAGATATGGATACATTCATTGGTGGCAGCGCATAACTCAAAGGCCTCTACAGAAAGAGGAACTTGTTTCTACTTTCATGCTTATGTCTATTTGACTTAGGCTTTTTTCTCCAAGGTTCCTCCCTCATATGCTCATTGTTCTCTTCCACCCATCGAGCATAACAACAAGCTGAGTAGTAGGCTTAGGCTTGTCTGTCTGTACCATGGTCCTTGTCCTAAGCTGCGAGGGCATCTCTGGTAAGGAAAACTTTGGTGCGAACATCATTTCTCAGGCTCACAATGCATTTGGAAGGCATGGTCTGCAAACGTTTAATGCGCGAGTTAGAAGAGAGATTTTCTAAAGCTTAACTCTATAGCATGAATTGGAATAAGAAAGAAGTGTAACTCTTCCTAATGTCCTATAGCCTCCTATTTATAAAGTGTGGTGTACAATACACCCATAAATAAGACTCTACTAGATAAGACTTCGTAGACTCCCTAGGACACATACACTCTGTGCTGTGATACTAAGTTTGTCACGCCTATGAGGGTACCCTAGACATGACTGGAACTCATAGAGTATTGCTAGCCCCCGAACGAACCACTTGGCCTTATCACATTCCTTAAATCAATAATTTTTCATATCAGCAAAAGACTAAAGATGAATAAAGGTGGACAATCTCAAATAAAGACTATCATAACAATTCAAAGGACTAGTATGAAAAAAAAACAGTCAAGGAATATCCAAGTCATCAATCTCAAATCTGGTCTATGAAGCCTTCAACTAAACGGTCTAGATGGTATCATGACAGGCCATGGCTACCCAAATAAAAGGAAATAAAGTACTAACTCAAGCTAGATGAAATCTAAGCAAGCATCCTCCGAAAATAGGGGAGGACTCACCAATCAATTAAATGTGATTAGATCCCCTACGATGTGCTTGCTGATGATCTCTAACACCTACCTCTACATCATGAAAAGATGCAGGTCCAAATGGACGTTAGTATGTGGAATATCCGAGCATGTAAAATAGCTAAGTAAAACGGATATAGATAGAGTAACAAAACTCAAAGATGCTCAATTATCATGTCAAATGTCTATCTAAAGAAAGAATAAGGAATAGAGAATGACCCATCAGTACCATCCAATCAAGTTAGGATACTATCATTTTGGAACCTACCTAGTAGTTTCTCTTATTTGACAACAATCATTTATGAGCCAGTAATAGTATAACAATCCCTATGATATTGCCACAACCGCCTAATACCTTGTCGGGGTAAGAATAAATCAAACCCATAATGGATCCGGCAATCGTGTCCTCTATTCATTAGGGACACCTGATCATGAGGAGACATCTGTCGTAACGGTTGAATGCTCTCCTATATTTAGCGATGTAGTTAGTGAGTTCGAGTTGGACTTACTCTCACTTAATTCAGTGCTCGATACTCCTCCCAAGACTCAATGCTCATAAACAATCAATCCTAATCTACTAGTCTCATTGGACATTTAGCAACTCAAATTATCATATCAACTATTTGGTTATATTCTTATAAGGTTCAGTTCTTAACTCATAGAGTCTGTATCATGCATCAATCTAGCTTATAGCATTAAGGAAGCCAAGTGGAGTTAAAGCGTTTAGTCAATTCATGGGCTCTCTAGGCTTAAATCATACTCATGCATGCTCAATTAGATGAAATTTGTAAAAATATTAAGAATTCATGCTAGGGTTCACGTAGTATGGAAAAATCATCTATTTCAAGTATTTAATTCATAAAAATAGTAATTCATGCAAGATTTTGTAGAAGCACATTAGAATTTAAGAAAATCCTTGAAGAAATATGCATAGACTCAACTCACTCACAAATCTATCCATTCGGGGTATAGGGTATATGAAAGAACATAATCCATGTTTTAGTTTAGCCTTACATACCTAGAAATAGAAGAACAATCAGATTCTCAAAGAATCTTTACTCATGTGCTTGGAACCCTAGCGTTTCCCCCTTGCTCGATTCTCTCTAGAAATTATAAGTGATTTTGTGGAGTAATACTCTTATAGTACTGATAAGAGGTCTAAAATAAGTCCAAAACATCATGGATTTTTTAATTATAAAGGTTGGAAAAAGATAAAAGTTACCCCTCAAGGAAAACTTCCGAAATGGACCATGAAACCCCTTTTACGACTCGTGAAACAGGTTACGGGTCGTGGTCCTCTCTCGTGAAAAGTAGATCACAATTGTCATTTTTGATTCTCATTCTATAATCTATCAGACAACTATTGGAACATGTTACGAGTTATATTCCCTCTCGTAGAACCTGGACCAATATTACAGGTTTCTGGATCTTATTCCATGACTTGACAGACAACTCGTGGAAAAAGTTATGGGTCGTGTTCCATCTCGTAGACTATCTTTTGTACTTAGCCAAAAAATTTTAACTCTGAAACACCTTTCACGACCTGGTTTACGAGTTGTATTCTAGTCTACGACTCGTAAGCCCTCTTGTAGAACCAGGTTTGAAGACTTGTTTCGCTTTAAAATTTCTGGGGTGTTACAGAATGTCTGTGATAATTCTTGGAGGGACTAGAAATGTCACTAGCTCTTTCTTCTAGGTCAAATGGTGAATTTTTAAACATTTTCACATTTAATTTAGTGATTAAAAGTTCTATAATATCAGTCATTCTAACTATTTTTCGTTTTGAATGGATTGTTTGTCACTTTTTCCTCATTTAAATGTATATTTGCTTTTATTTTTGTGTATGGTTAATAATCGAATAACCAAACCAAACCAAACCAAAATCAATAACAACCAAAACAATAAATCTATATTACAATTGAATTGGTTTGGTTTTGAGTATTAAAAAACCAAATTAAGTAGGTTTGGTTTTTGTTTTGATCAATAATCAACCTAAACCGACCTGTGAACACTCCTAGTCATAGTTTTTGTTGTTGCCAAACATTTGTTCTCCTCTTTTTGTTTATAAAGATTTTATTTAATGTTTTCAACTCAACTTGTAACTCATTCTTACTTTTATGTCAAGGAAATGAAATATTTGACTGAAGTAATCTTTAAAAGGATAACTTAACATTTATACAAATAAAAAAGTTAAAAAAAAAGTGAATTTCAAAAAAGCATAAAATTATATTTAAAATATTTATGATATCTTATTAAATGTCATGTTCCAAATTAAGAAATGGTGCACACACATACTCCATACCCAATTATAGGCAAGTTCTTATCATCCTATCAAGAATAGATAGAAAAAGCAATTGATGGATCTTTTAAATAAATAACAAATATATTTTAAATGTCAAATTTATAAATTTTCTAATATTAATAAGTAAACTAATCACCAATAAACAATCAACTCTCAAGGCCTAATCTAGGCATGTAAAAGAGTTTTTAAATAAAGAAAGACCAAAAAAAATGTATTTTTCGTAGGAAAGAGAGAGAGAAGTTGAGGATGATTAGTCATTGCTTTAAATGAGAGACTTCTAGTGGACCTGCAACACATTTACATCCTCCAAAAAAATAGCAAAAGTAATATTAGTATACTATTTGTAGTGATAAGCACCATAGGTTGATTAAGGTTAAATCACGCAACACATAGAAATCACAAATTTAGCATGAAGTATAATTGACAATTAGATCCCATCAACTTTATTTCAAACTTACAACATATAAAATCATCTCATCGACAATAAATATAATTACCACAAGATAACCTATATTATATTAATAATGGATCACACAATCACCCTAATAACTTCTTTTTTTTGGGGGGGGGGGGG
>JAABOM020000012.1:16298111-16309705 GCA_011800125.2 Solanum clarkiae | reverse complement strand
ATTTAATTAATTTTATATTATTAAAAATGTATTATATTTATTAAAATAATCATAATAAATTTATAATAATGTATAATATTAAAGATGATGAGTTGAATGGGGAGGAAAAAAGAGAGAGAAAAAGAAATTAAAAAAAAGAGACACGTCCAGCCAAGAAAATAAAGAGAAAAGAGAAGAAAGAAAAAGTGAGAGAGAAGAAGAGAAAGAAAAGGAAATAATTTTTTGTAATTTATTAATAAAATATGTTATAAACTTATAATTAAGAAAAAACATTTTAAGGATAATATATTATTTATATAAATATTTTAAAAAATAATTTATATTGGGCCGGTGTCATTCCCCCCATTTTTTGTAACTGTTCCAAAAATACTTCTTGTTTCCCCTTTAAAAAGAAGATCATCATCCAGTTAGCCCAAAAAATAATTAAAAAAATGATTGAGAAAAATCAGGAGGAGTTGAACGGTTTCACTGAGCAAACCATGTCTCAAGCAAGAGTAGTTCGTTGCAAATACTCTGCAATACAAAATAGTATTTGTGGTAATTATTGGGGAAACATGTGTTTTCTTTTATTTTTTGTGCTATTTTGTTAAGAAGAGATGTTTTCTTTGTTGTTTTTGGATGTTCTATACAGAGGGTAAAGATGATATTGGGAGTGTTGATTCGAAGAAGTTCAAGGAAATTATGAAAGAAATTGAAAACTCTCATAATGAAGGTATTTTTCTTCTTCTTCTTTTTTTTTAATTATATGATATGGCTATGGATGGGTTTTTTGTTCTTTAATCTTGAGTATGGTAGTATTTAGATGTTAAAGGTATTATCTTTAGGTTGTGTTTTTACAAGATTTTGCATATGTGCTTGAATGTTGTTGTTTGCTTGAATGTTCTTAAGCACAAGAAGAAATACACTGATTTTTTTATAAAGTTACACGTTTGATGAAATCATCCACTTTCTTGAAGAAGTTATTTAAGTATCATACTGTCATTATAACAATTACATATCCCATGAAATCTCACTAGTGGGGTCTAAAAAAGTTAGAGTGTATGCAGACCACACCTCTACCTCGTAGAGGTACTTTACTTTTATTGTAGTAGATTATGGTTATATTGGAAGAATTGTTTTGTTGTGCTATCTTGTTTAGTGTTGCATTTTTGAAAATGCATTAAACTTCTAAAGCTAGAGTTTGCACATTTTCCAATTTTAGAAGGCTGAATTGAACATTCTTTATGAAATTTTGCTTTTATCTCTCATTAATGATAAAAAAAAAATTGATTTTATTTATCATTGTGTTTGATTGCTAGTCAAAAAGCCAAGAGAGCAAGTTGCTGATGCAGAGGCATTGTTTGATCTCACTAGAACTTTGGTGGCTTCAGTTAGATCACATTCTACTGATGATGTTACACCTTATATATTCATTTCCTCTCTGCTCGATGTTTTTGGGACGCGAAGTGCAAAACATGAAAAAAGACTCTCTCCAAATGCAAATACATTAGGTTGGAAGAAATTTGGGCTTGCTGTTTCACCAATTTTTAGTAATGGAAGAGGATGTCAGACCATGTAAGTTTTGTTTTGGCAACCTTTCTTACTTCATTGTTCTCACTATTCAGTTGATGTATGAGACATTTTTTCTTGCATTTTTATCTGCTTTCTTTGTTGCTATGATCTGAAGGATTGGACCCATGAACTGTCAAGTTAAGCAACGTAAGTACACTGCATGTAAACAACGCACAAAGGTTTATTTGCAAGCTCAACCAGAGGAGGTATGGTCTTTCTCATGTTTTGTGTTACTATGCAGTTACCACTGCAAAAGTGTGCATGTAAGAGTTGAGTGTGTTCTGAATACTGATGCATGGTGCATTTAGCAAATTCCCTTACTGTGTGATCAATTTCGATTCAAAGTATTGTCGTACAAATTTTGGCATTGTTGCACAGAAATTTAGTTCTCATGTTTGTGAATTCATGTGATCTGTAAACTTGATCTTGGAAGTAAAATCTAAACTTGCCTGAGGTAGTAATAAATTTTGCGTACATTCTACCCTCTCCAGACCCCACTTGTGGGATTCCACTAGGTATGTTGTTGTTTACTAGAGCATAACTTGTTTGTGACTGAGGCATAGTTGTTTGCTTACTAGAGCATAAAATGGCTGCTTGAGTTTGGATTCAGTGTATCTGATTGATACTACGAGTTTCCAACATGACACAATTATGTATTCTGCCTTGTATTACAGCTTGATGTTAGCACAGTGGAGAAAAGGGATACAGACAACAACATATCAACCATGTTTCAGATCCTAAGGAAGAAGAAGAGAGTTAAGCTTGAGAATCTCATAATGAACAGAAAATCCTTTGTGCAAAGTGTTGAGAATTTATTTGCTCTATCTTTTCTAGTGAAAGATGGACGGGTTGTCATACATGTGGATGAAAATGGATCTCACTTTCTTTGTAAGATACCTTTCTGAATCTTTTGTTTACCGCTCAATTTATTTATATGTCCTAGTCTTTCTTGCTATAGTGTGTTTTTTCTTTTCTAATGTTCTTCCTTTCTCAGCTCCAAGGAATGGTCCTGATGCCAATTCAGTCAAGTCTGGTGAAGTTAAATACAGTCACTTCGTCTTCAGATTGGATTTTGCTGACTGGGAGGTAGGGAATTTCTACATATCGGCTTGTTTGTACATGAATGATTTTTCCTTTTCTTAAAACAAAAATTTCAATGTATTATTTATACATTTGAATGAGTTTTTGCTTAGCTTTTGCAGATGAGTTTTTTTCCCACTCACAAACCTTCATAACTTTTTTCAAGTGAAATGCATGTTCAAACATTAGTTTTTTCCAGTATCAAGAAAATTTATGTCCAAGCGCCTACTTGATGAACAGGGTCCCTCCCAGCCTTTTTTGCGATAAACATGTGCAAGACTACAGATTGTTTCTTTGTCGCAAAAGCAATTGATGAACTTATCATATACTTGCACATTACTTTTGCTTCTCAGTTTGACATTATAACCACATGCCACTGTGCACACAGCTGATGAAGAATACAGTATCAGAAGGAGAAGAGCTGATGCCAAGCAGGGACACATCGAATACTCCAGTCCTTACTGGAGCTAATAAACCAAAAAGAGACATATCAGTGAATCCAGTCTCCAGAGAAGCAAAGAAACCAGTTCTGATGGATGATTCTCAGCGAATATTGCAGATCACTTGTGTCAAGAAATTGTCGAGGAACCAAGGCAAGGTTTTACTTAAAGCTTCAGAAGTCGATAACTCCCCTGAAATTGGTGATGCCAGCATTGGCGATGGCAACCTGAGGAGGAAGCTGCTATGAGATGTAGCTATAGTCAACCTTCAGCTGTCCATCCGTTGCGGACATGATTGTATATTCCACTGAGGCTATTTTGATATACATAAGAAACTGCAGACCTTCCAACTGTCTTAGAATCATTTCCTGCTGCCCTTGTTCTATGTCAGATAAAGTTTGAGTAGCACATGTTTTAAGATTAGTGTCACTTTGAATGAGTATAGCTACTGGACCTGATACCTTCTATATGTTTAACACATTAAGTTCTACCATTAATGTTTTGAGACCTTTCATATATTTAACATATTAAATAAAGCAAATCGCGTGCAAGACCAAGATCACCGGACAAAATAAGCCTTTTGTGTATGTTATTGTAGTTGAAGGGGGTGAAAATGACTAACAAGTGGGAGATAGTATTATATGCTTAGTTTTCTGCTAGCGACAACAGTAGAATGAACAAAAGTAATTCATTTTATACACGAACACACATACATTAGAAGATCAGCAGTCTCATTAAGGTATGTAGAAGATATCAATGACTTGTCAAATAGTTTTCTGGGAAGATACGGTAACTTTAGTAGGAGCTTCAACTCTCATTTTCAGATGATTAAATTCTAAAGCCAATATGGGCTTGGACAGCATCACGGATATGCTGAAATTTCTCTTAGTCCCTGTGGGCGCTCTGCTTACTGATTCCACATTTGAGCTCTGATCTTCAGATGAATTTTCCTTGTCTGCATCCAATTCAGATGGTCCCAAGACTTTTGCTGGTTGCACTGCTCTTACCCTATATATGCAAAGTGAAAAACCAGAAATCACTAGCCCTCACAACGAGTTCTAATGCCAATTAGAGGCCAAGAAGATGTTTCAGTTCCACTTGCTCAAGCGACCTATGTAATGTTAGCAGAATGTAGACATAGGAATGAGATTTATGGCAATGAATAGGTCGGGCTAAGCAGCACAGACCTGCACTCAATCTGGCAAGAGTATTTGAGGAGATCAGAATTGTACTTCGTCCGCCCACTGAAATTTAAAGCAGAACTGCTAGTTACAAGTCCATATTTACTTCAAAGGTAGACAACCTAAGGACCACGATAGAAACAAGTACCTGAAGTTTGGGAGTGACATTTTGATAAATGGGCCCATCCATCCCTTAGAATCCTGTTGAAAAACTGCCAATTCCCAATGGACATTGAGACATTGATAAATTGAGCATGATATTTGAGATGGATTTCCAAATAACCTACTGCCGGTCAAACACTCAAAACTGCAAGATTTTGCCAATACTCCTCTCCCATGGTTAGGACATTGGGATGAGCATTATTATGTTACAATGCAAGAACGGAGGAATTGATTCCACAGATGAAGGTGAATTCCGCACTATGATATTTGAGATGTAATACACCAAATATTAAAATGAGTATGATATTTGAGATGTAATACACCAAATATTAAAATGAGTATGATATTTGAGATGAAGTATCTAAAATAACCTGCTACTGGTCAAACACTTTAACTGCAAGATTTTGCTCACACTCCCTCCCTTGTTAGGATATTGGGATGAGCATATTAGACTACAATGCAAGAACAGAGGAACTCATTGCTTATTCAAACGCATATTAGGCTACAATGCAAGAACAGAGGAATTGATTGCTTATTCTATTGAATAAAGGAACTACCTACCTAGACCATGTCCTGAATCAGACTTCACAACTATTGCTACAACAGAAGTTGCAGACGATCAACAATTGGACTATGAATTTAATCGATCAAGAAATAATGCAGTGTCATCTTATTACCAGTGGTATTAAAGTTGATGTTGCAGATACTCATTGCTGTCTGATTCTTAATTTCAGTCACTTTTACATCCATGTGATTTCTATAGTTTGAAGATGTCCTCAAGCCAATCCTGCTAAGGAAACTGCTTGATTTACTTTCTGGTGTCTGCGGAAGTGCTGTAATTCTCTGCATGCAAGTCAAAAAAGTGAGTTCTAGCTCAACATATATCCTTTTTCTCTTTATTAAACACCAGCCGAGTAATTGGATAAATATTTTCCATAGCTACATTTTCACACACCTTCAGTATACCTTTATGAAGAACATGGTAAAATCCATGTGCATATCTTGTGGAAAAAGGAAATTCATAGCCAATATGGCAGAAAAGCGTCTTTGTTTAAGAAGAGTAAGGTAATTTGAAAGCATTTTGTGTAAGGTTGACCAAGAAAGTTGAATGCTTGATAGACAAAAATATGACTCAAATGTTCAACAACAGAAGATCCGATCAACCAACTCAGATTTACCTTTGAAAACCTGGCAACTTGGCTTGGAAGACCTACAATCTGTTATACAGGAGACATGATCAAGATTATGTCAAAACAATGCAATATATAAAAATCAAATTAGTGAGGCAAACAAGATTTTAAGTAAGAACGTCTAGTGAGTGTCTATCTTTATTGGTTTCTCTTCGTACTAGAAATTACTCTTTTAATCAAATGATAAAAAGAAGTCATTCTAATTAACACTGAGGTTGGGAGTACAGATGTATATGAGAAAGTGACCTCTACCAACCTTCCGTCCATGAAGGCATGCCTCATCACTGCCCACCAGCACCCTGGCAGCCCATCTGTTATTGACAAAATATTTTTGTTAACATACACAAATATTTTTTGGTTTAGCCATTCGGTATCTCAAACAGACTGCTTCAAATAATCAAGATAGCACAACATAAGGCTCACCAAGGGGTACTAAGAGTCTATTTATTACCGGGGCTCAAACATGAGATCTCTGATTAAGAGTGGTGAGATTAATCATCCCACTCCTTGGTGATGATATAAATGTATACTTCTTAATATCTTGTCCGAAGTTATTGGTTTTCAATTTTGTCTTCCAAGATAGAAGGAAACTTAATTATTTTATAGGACCATAAACCATTGGCAACAAGGTTTACATGGATTATCCCTAAATTTTTCCTGTTCAATGATTTTCTCCTGACAACTAAATTATTAGTATCAAACAGTTACTATGTGGAGCTTCAATGAAACTACAAAAGGAAAACCACAAGAGAAGGAAAAAAAAAAAAGTAGACACGAGAAGGACCTTATATTTCAGGACAAGAAAGAAAACAACAAAAGGAAACCCAATATGGTCAAAGAAAGCCGAATTGAATATTGTAAAGATATGACACCTAGGCTTAACTCAACCCCAAAAGCTAGCTCATGAGAGAAGGATAGCGCAAGTCCATATAGGCAGACCACCAATCCATTCCCTAAGCAATGTGAGATTCTAATAGACTCTAGCACCTCCTTCACGGCCAAACTCAACTGGAGCATGGACCGGGAGGCGGGAGCCCAAACGAGGCCATGTTACAACATAGGTATTGGAGTCCAAATTGATTTGGTTGGGGCCATAGAAGCAGTAATTCCAAAATTGTTTCATAATGTATTGCTATTAGTAAGCAGAGGAAGAGTAAATACTTACGCACAAGATGTAGGTGGATTCCACACTAGTCCTGCAATCACCACAAGCTGAACAACTTGCATTAGAATAATATTAAATAAACTAAAAAGCAGTATTCTTTAATCTATTGTATCATGCTCCTGTACAAATTAAAGCAGACAATATAGAGTGAGATAATTCAACTTTAATAATACAAACAAATCACTTGGTCTACTAAACAAAACTATAATACACAAGAGGAAACCTCGTCGAAAATCCCGGCAGGACTATCATCATAGCTAGCAAGAAAGAACCCACCAAGAGTATATCTACAAGTAAAGTAGTACAAATTAAGCAAAGTTGATGTTACCAAACAAAACTTAGTAAACGAGAAATGGATACCCAAATGCCTCAACTAGTTTGCAGTCTTTGGGAATGAAAGCTCGAGCGGTGTCTGCTTTGACAAGATGAAGCTGGTATAAAGCACTGCAACATCAAAATTGTTGGCTTATTTAAATCTACAAGACTAATACTACTTTGTAAGAAAAATGGACTCAACACTTGCCTGCCTTTAAAAATCCAAGGAGGTTCCCCATACCCCAATGGAGTACAACTTGTGTCTTTCACTTCCATCAACAACAAACAGCAATTAGAGAATTGTACTAGCTGAGATGACTTGCAAGAAACTCAGAAACCTCACATTTTTTCATTATCAAGGGAGAAAGAAAAACTAGTACGAGCAGTATTTATAAGAAGATGAGCACCCTATCCTCAGTTTAGCTCTAGGTAAGGCAGGTGAATCCCTTGCCTTTTAGCCCCTAATGTCAAGGCCCAAAAAATATGGTCATTTGCATTAATAATATATTATTTAATCTAAATTATGAGTTTCAACTCTTGTCAAATATAATTATATTTTTGTTATAAAAAATAACAAAAAGAAGGAGAAATCTCATTTCTCTCTTTATTACTCTTTCTCTTTCTCTCTCTTTCTTTTGAAAATATTAATTAATTATTTTAATTAAAAAATTAATTTCAGATTGAACATTATCGAAATAATATTGTTACTATTCTTTAAACTAGAAGATTTATTTTATGTAAATACATATATAATGCACTGAACAATTTTAATAGATTAACCTATAAACTACTTTAAACAGTGTTTAAATATTTGAAATTCAGCTATAATATTTTTTGAAACTATTAATAAAAATAATAATAATAACTACAATTGTAATACATTTTGAAATTCGATACTTCATATGTATTATAGACATTTTTTAATGCACGTGGAGAATATAATTAATATAAATATTTTTAGACACCATTAATAAAAATAATAATAATAAAAACTACAATTGTAATACTTTTTGAATTGGATACTTCATATGTATTATAGACATTTTTTAATGCACGTGGAGAATATAATTAACATAAATAATTTTTGACATCATTAATAAAAAATAATAATAACTACAATTGTAATACATTTTGAATTCGATACTTCATATGTATTATAGAATTTTTTTTAATGAATGTGGAGAATATACTTAATATATTTTTAATATAGTAGTTATTTTAACATCATTAATAAGAGAAAATAACAAAAAATAACTATAATATGTTTTAAATTCAATAAATAATACATATTATAAGTATTATATGTGAGTTTTAAATATTTTAGTGTGATTTAATTAATTTTATATTATTAAAAAATGTATTATATTTATTAAAATAATCATAATAAATTTATACTAATGTATAATATTAAAGATGGTGAGTTGAATGTGGAGGGAGAAAGAGAGAGAAAAGGAAATTACAAGAAAAAGACACGTCCAGCCAAGAAAATAAAGAGAAAAGAGAAGAAAGTGAAGAAGAGAAAAAAAGGAAGGAATTTCTTGTAATTTGTTGATAAAATATGCTATAGACTGTAATTAAAAAAAAGTACCCTAAAAGAGGGTAATATTTGATATATAATATATCATTTATGTAAATATTCCAATAATAAATATACATACTAGGTCCAGGAATCTCTAATTTATAGTGTTACAAATTATATATTTTATTTCCTTCAAATCTATACTATAATTATACTAAAACAATTTTAAAAAATTTATCATTTTTCCAATAGAAATACATATATCTTCCTAAAAAAGAATACACCTTTGATTATAAAATTGACTAATATTATATAATGTAAAAATACCTAAGTTAACTAACTATTGTACAAATACAATATTTGAACAAGAAAACTAAAACATTACGTGTTGGCTAATATATAATATGTGTAAACTTTGTAAACTTCTATTGACAATATCATATACAGATTTTTATACTTGCCTTAAACTGTAGTAAGAAGAATAAAAGATTTGTCATGTGCATCTTCACAGATGTAATGACCTAACAGCCATTTTTGGAAATTATTGAAAATTACCGTTTTAACACTCCCATTGGTGGCCCTGATTCTTATTTGATCCATTGGTGTGATTAGTTTTGGCTCTTTGTCGAAAAGTTGAAAGATGTGGTAGATTTTGAATTATGAAGGCTTAAGTGTTCTAAAAGCGAGTTTTGGTACCGTTTGGAGTTTCGAGTCCTGGAATAGAATTTCGTCACTTTTGTCAGTTTTAGAATATGAAAATTAGTCTAGAAGCACCTTTGGTTTTAGGTTTGAGGTTATTTTGTAAATTAGAGGGCCGGAGTTGGAAGTTTGGTTAAAAATCGAAAAAGTTTTGACTTTGATCATGTGACGCTTCATGACTCTACCCTCATATGTACCTATGTTTCAAGCCCCATTCTTATATGTGGGAAGTGTATTAGAGTCATAAGACACCTCTAGTACTTAGATGAGTTCAAGACTTTCGTATAAATTGTGTTTTAAGTGTTGGATTGTGCAAGGGTCAACTTTAAATGATCATAACTCTTAGCACACAAAGAAATGGAGGTCCCATAATATACCAAATGAAATCCCTTTGAATTAGCTTTCCAAATGCAACTGGTTTCACCTCATTTAGAGTTCACAATCAAAAGTTATGACCATTTTACTGAAGACTGCCAGTGTAGAGTTGCACTACGAGACCTCTGTTACGGGTCGTAGTGTGGGATATGAGTCTTAGTGTGGGATACGAGTCGTAATGTGGTTTGTAGCAACTTCCAGAAACTTTGAAATTGAGCCAAAGGGTTATGAGAGGGGTCCTACATGTCGTAATACTGTTCACGGGTCGTAATGGGGCCCCTAACGGGCTTTTGACAGCTTTTAAGAAGGGTTACTTTGATCTTTTTCCCACCCTTTCTAAGCCTAAGGACAATATTTTTACACTTAAATTATACTTAAAACATCTCAGATAACCTCTTTTATATTGAAATATTCTCTCTAAGGCATAGAAGCAAAATTCAAGAGAGCAAGAGGGGCTAGGGTTTGAAGGAGAACTTGAGAAATCTTCCAGTTTCTTCCAAGATACTTCAAGATTCTACACTCCCAGGTATGTAAGGCTTATCAAAGTGTGATAACTTGTTCTTCACATGCCCCTTCAATTCATTGAGTCAAGATTTGGTAAAAGAGCTGAGATTTGAAAAATTATATTAATTAAATATTGAGATTACGTACTTATTATGAATTCTCTTGATGTTTTATGAAGTATTATCTCATCATATACTTTTAATATGATATTGAGCTATAGTTTTATACTTGATAGCATGATCTTTAAATTTCATGATTTATGAGAAATCTTTGAGGTTGAGTTTGAAGATTTGAGTAGAGTATTGGAGTTGAGTATCTTGAGTTGAGCTATTAAACATTTTGAGTTGAATACAATGAATGTTTTGAGTTGAGCAAATTGAGCATGAAGGGCATGTTGCATTGAGTCACATATGCTACCACACATGCACATCTTGCTTGTATTACATGATGAGTCGATTTGAATGAGTCTAAATTACCATTATTTGAGTTGAGTCGAGTTTGATGGATTAAATTGCATGAATTGTTGAGTTTGAGTTGAGTTGATTACTTGCATTGATGAGGTGAGATGATGAGTACTTGAGATGAGATAACCCAAATGAGGCTAAGATTTAAGCTAATTGATTGAATATTGAGGATTGAGTTGACTGATGATGTTAAGCATATTTTAGTCTTGGGAGGAGTATTGAGCACTGAGTTGGGTGATTGAGGAGCACTCCAGAACTACGTTTGCCAGTATAGGACAGTCGTTTCAGCATAATACTGGCAACTTTTGTCCCGTAAGTGGACACTCCTTATGGATTTATGAGGGAGAGTTGACGTGTCTTTTCCATGGTAAATTAAGGACGGGTGAGGCAACAATGCCATATTCATTGTCCATCACCTAATTATAGGTGGGGGAGGTATGTCGGTTAAGAGAAACTCTAAGCAACATTGATTGAGCATGAGATTTCAAAATGTGCCTATTATAATGAAATTGTTTTAAAAATATGATTTACTCTAAACTTACATAAACTGAATTGAGCATGAGCATAGAGTCGAGATGAGTGAGTCAAGCTTTATTTTTTTCTTAAGCTATTTTATATACCAGTATGTTCCATTTATTGAAGTTTATTTTGGGCCTGCATCGTTTTATGATGCAGATACAGCAGGTAGAAGGCTTCAACACTCGCATCGTTGAGGTCCGGATTAGTACATTCCTCGAACTTGGTGAGCCCTCCTAGTATTACAGAGGAGCCCTTTTATCTCTCATTCTTTTTGAGTACTTCTCTTTCTTTGATTGAGGAGCCCATGTCCTGTCATAGCACATTTCTAGACTGATGAGTAGAGGCTTCATAGACATTTGAGTAGAGGTTTTGGATGAATCTCTGTATCTAAACTATTTTCATTGATACTATGATACAGTAGAGTTATATA
>JAABOM020000012.1:16269990-16286168 GCA_011800125.2 Solanum clarkiae | reverse complement strand
TTTTAAAAAATCAAATTCTAAATTTTTACTCTACCCCACCCCCACCCACCACCCCCCCAAAAAAAAGAATTTAAATATTTATTTTTGAAAAAATATTTCAAATTATGAAATATTTTTATGTTAAAAACTATTTTCCTAAAAAATATTTTCTACTCTCTAACTAAAAATAAAAGATATTTTCTAAAAAGATTTTTTCATTTACTAACCAAATAGTAGAAAATATTTTCTATTCACCAACTAAACATGAGAAAATGGGTTAGAAATCAACTTATTTTTGAGAAAAAATATTTTCCATTTCCTCCATAACAAACACACCCTTTATGTTTGTGCAATTATCTCCTGGCTAGTTTTGTGAATATAAATCCATACATGCCTGAAAATGTACGAGAAATATTAATAATCGTGTTTGTAAATGGGAACTAAATGCTAATCACTGATTTTTTTTTTCTTTTCTTTAGCTGTCCCATTTTCTGTTAAGAAGTTGAAATAAACTAATATAAGGTCATTGATATTTTTTAAAAAAATCCATTCATTTCTGTCGTGATTACACTTCGACAGTTTTAAAGTTCACTCTTTGCAAAATTCACTTATAAAACTGGTATTATTATTATTATTTAATCATGTAAATATATTTGTGTAGCCAAAAACGAGACATGAAATTATATTATAATTAACAAACAAACAAATCTATATAATTACAACATTATTGTAATGGATTGTAAAATACAATTTTTCTTTTAATTTATTATTTGGTATTAGTTATTTGCATTAAAGTTCATTTCACATCATGTTGTGGGGCCCCGTTGGAGAGAAAATTGAAAAAAAATTTATATTCAAAATTTAAACTTGTGATTAATTAAGGTAAGAGGAACCATCCATGGAAGACCAAAATGATTGAGGCAGGCATACCATTGGCGCATCAATTCTCATATTTCTCTGTCTCTCTCCTCTGCTACTAAAGGAACGGACAAACAAACATAACAGAGTATTCTCATATTATCCACACAATTATTTATATTAAGAAAAAAAAAAAAGGTTTCTTCTATATCTCACATGTATTTAGTTTCTTGGAATTTTTTCCCCCAAAAAGAATAAGATGTAACCCAATAAAATAGGTAAACATAAATTGTAGGCGCAAAAATTGTTCTCTATAACGGCCTAATTCAAATCCTATATATATTGGTGTCTTGTCTGGCATATTCTTTTTGTTTGATAAAGTTTTATTTGCAGGAGAAAGACATTTTTGTTTCTTATCTATTCTTAAATATGCAAATCAAGAGATCTTTCTCTATGAATTCTCGCACTGGAAGAGATCTGCAGAGATATAATCATGGTTGCCGTCAAGTTGTTGGGTGTGTTTTCTCTTTTTCTTTCTAATCTTTAATTTCAAAGGATTTATTTTCCTTTTTTAATTGTATTGTATTTAATAATGTGAAATGTGTCATATAGAGATTGATTGACCTTGTAATTGATGTTGCAGATGCATTCCATACAGATGCAAAAAAAGGGATCCATCATCATGTGTTCCGGGTACCCCTATTGATGATATGGAATTTTTATTGATTAGCTCACAGAAGAATCCAAGAATGATGTTCCCTAAGGTACACATATCTTTATACAATTTCAAGTGACTATGTGGATAAGTGATTCATATATCAAAATATTTATATTTTAACTTAAATATTCGAAAAAGTTTTCCGATGAAATATGTGTGTCATTGACCAACTAAAATGCAGGGTGGTTGGGAAATTGATGAATCATTGGAAGAGGCAGCTTCAAGAGAGACCTTTGAAGAAGCTGGAGTTATTGGGGAGGTTGAGGTTCAGGTTCGTATTAGCTGTGAAATTCGTGATCTTAAATATTTACGTTGTTGTTAATCATTTCATTAGGGATGAAATGAGAAATTGAATGTCAAATTATAGTAAGATGATTTGCAGGAATATTTAGGTACCTGGAGTTTCAAAAGCAAAAGCCTAGGCACATTTCATGAGGGGCACATGTTTCCTCTGCGTGTCACAGAGGAACTAGACGATTGGCCTGAGAAGAGCGTCCGTCGACGTTTATGGGTATGTGTGTTGTGTGAATCAATAATATAGCTGAAAATGCACTCGGATTTCAAATGAAAATGTATTTGATTTTCAATATTGCAGGTGAAGTTTAGTGAAGCCAAGGAAGTATGTTGGCATCCCTGGATGAAGGAAGCATTGGATGTCTTTGCTACTAAGGTGTCAAAGAGAGAAGAAGGGACGCAGCTATACCATTTGAAGGAGAATACTGTAGTTTGTTGTAGTTAACCCAATCAAGCATTCCTCAATTATCAAGATGCCGCATTCTCTTTCCCAACAACAGTCAAAATTTCATGCCCTCTTGAATTGCAAACATTGAGTTCAGATGGACTAAATGGCTTCATCTTAATGAGTAGTCGGGATCACTACTCCAAAGCAAAGCCAATTGGTACTCCCAAGAACTGAGAATGACCGTCAAATCCAAGACAAGGTTCAATGAACACAAAAGAAGAATCATTGTATAATTAGCAATGAAAGAAAGGGAAAAAACATGTTCAATATGATAAATCAAGAGTGAGTTTTGAAGCTTGAAGTCCTCGGATGGAAGCCTGGACTCAAGAATCTCGAAGGAACCTTTCGAACCTTAATTTACATGAAATGCAGAGAACCAACACTATTCTGCAACCAATATTTAGAAGCAGTGGAGAGGAGAAGGGAAGCCTAACAAGTCTGTTTGATAGAATTATTAAATTGGATAACAAGCAGTTAATCTAGCTACTAAAGAAAGAGGTGAAACATTGAGAGAACTAGAGGACATGGGTTCATTTAGGTGTTAAGAGAATTCTACAAATTTTTTCCGACTTTGTATTTAATTCATTCATTTTTTCACAACTTCTCTTCCTGTTTCATTTAATTAAATCAATTGAAGAGCAATAGTAATTATTGAACCAGTCGTTTGAATCCCCTTTGAGAGATAAAATCACAAGCTGTTAGCATAAACTTATTCGTTGAATGTGCAATTATGGAAGTACTCTTAGTAAAGTCTCCTGTTTTTAGCTTAACCTAGGCTTTTTCTAAAGAGAAAACTACACAAAATAGATCAAATGTTAAATTATTTAATAAATTGATTCAAGCCAGATTATTTATCCTTAATAGGCTCATGCTCAACTATTTATCCTTAATGGACCCATGCCCAACTATTTACCCTCTTACCCCAATTCTCCTTTTTTATTTCGCCCATCACGTCAACAAGATGTTAGCATGACTGCTATGAATTAATTCTTGTGATACTCTGGCCGTATAATGATAAACCTATTGGTATCATATAGAATTATGTTTTTTCTTAAAGAAATAAATAACAAACAATTAAAAGAAAATTATTTAACTCTAAATTAGTAGAAAATATATTATTTGTAATACTCCGTCGATTTATCGATACCATATAGGTATCATATAGGACTAAACTTAATTCTCTATGATACTCTATCAATATACTGATAACCTACCGGTATCATATAGTTTTGGACTCTTTTTTAAGAATAAAATAAGTAAAAGAAAATTATTAAAGTCACAAACTTATTTAATAAACTCCGAATTAATAGAAAATTTATTTTTGTGATACTTGTAATTATATAATATTTATTAAAATATAAATTTTATAATATGATTCAAATTATCTTAAATTCAAAAATATATTAGTCCAAAATGAATATTGTGGATTAATATAATTGGATTTATTAATTAACTCCAATAAAATATAAATTTAATTAAAAGCTCAAATTCATTTATTTGGGCTATAAAAGATGACCCACTTCATTGGGCCCCATATCCCTCCATCCAAGAGGCCCACTTGATGCCACGTGTCAAATGACATGGCATGCCAAGTCAAACAAAGAAGCCAATAGGTTCATGTCATATGTCAAAATGACAGGCCTATTTCATTAAAGCTCAATACACCATGTTACTTAAATTTGATTGGCCGGGAGAAAGCCTGATTCTATTAGGACTCCTCTATTCTACAACTATATATAGGGGTCTACATAATTCAAAATACACAACAAGAATTCTAACAAAAAGCTAGAGAGAGCTCGTGGATCAAATGCCACAATTTCTCTACAAATTCAAGAATTCAAACATTCAAGCCTTCAAGTTCAAAAACAAGCTTAAAAGCTCTTGAACTCAAGATCAAGATCAAGAACAAGAAACAAGATCAAAATTAAGATTCAAGATCAAAATCAAGAAACAAGATCAAAATCAAGATTCAAGATCAAAATTAATGATCGGATTCAAGAACAGACTTCAAATTCAAGATCAAGCTCAAGAGCCCTTAAATTTACACTTGAAAGGGAGAATCAAAGGATTTGTAGAGATTGTAACACTCACGTTATTGAAATCAAATACTACAAATTGTTGCGATATTTTCGTTCTTGATTATTATTTTCTCAACACGAATTTTATTGTGTATAAATTCTAGCACGCCCAGTGAGACCAAATCTGTCCTTCATCTTTTCTCTCATAAATCTGAAGTTATAAAACTGTGAGTACTTCAAATCTAGCCTTAGAATTTCATCAAGTCTACAATTCGACAAGCCTTGAAGCAGGGGCATTTGTAGACATTGAAATTTTGTAGGACTCTACTAAATTAGTCCTATTTCAGTCAAGTTTCTTGGAGGTTACTCAACCTTAAACCCTAATTCGTGCCTATATAAAGGGTAGTATATTCCTTTGATAAAACATCTGAATTATCCCATAAATCTTGGGAGATTTACCAAGAGATCAAAATATGGGTCAAGGAGGTCAAAATCATCCTACGTTCGAGAAATACACCACTAACGACCCTCGAATCATGGAGAAATCTTATGAGAGAAGAACCAAGGGAGATCCAGATTTGTACCCATATGCTTATCAATAAAATTATGTTTCTTCATATTTTATTTGTGACTATAAGTTATTTTTTATGACATTAAAATTTGTTGCAAATAAACTGGCACGCCCAGTGGGACCGTCTCTACCTCTCATCTCAACTTTTCAAGCACCAAATAATACTGAAATGGCTTCTAAGAAGATTTCCCAATCAACTTCCTCTAAGGCTGTTGATTCCAAGTTCTCTGCTGAAGTAGAGGGAATCCTTGGTGTTACTTTTAGAAGTGTCGGAGTTGTCACAAGAAGCAAAGCTACTATACTGGGACAACAAACACTGCAAGAGTCGTCCACACCAACTCCTAATTTTGAAACTTCAACCCCAAAGGGAGTGAGGTTCTCTGTAAATACTTCCGAAGAAGGAAGCAGTGTTGCTGAAAAAAGATCGAGAAGACTTTGGCTCGCTTGAAGTCTCTGGTTCTAAGAACTCTACCACAAAGAAGGGCCATGAATCATCCAATGAGTCTTCTCCATGTGCGTCGCGTAATGTGAGACCTATGAAGATCAACTTCCATGATAATTCATGCTACTCTTCTGTGCCTCCAACAGTCATGCAAGCGATAACAACTAATGCTTCATCCACAGAGGAACAACTTGTGAAATTAGTGAAGATGATTGAAGGATTGACTAGGCATGTGCAACACCAAGACTCTCGCATCGATAATTTGATGGATAAGGTGGACAGTTTACTAGATGGAGAATATAGCCATGCACCTATGAAGGGTATTGAGACTCAAGAGGCTAAAAATCCTGTGATGCAAGCACCAACTATCAAAAAGTTGCCAGTTTCTGCCGAAGGAACGATCCCACTTGATTAATTGAAGGAGTTCATCGAAGGGACCATTAAAGAGAAGTATGAAATCTCCACAAGGTCTTCCCATATATATGCTAATCCTTATACTGCAAGGATTGATAGCCTCCGAATGCCTGTTGATTATCGAACCCCAAATTTCAGCAGTTCGAAGGAAAAGGAAATCCAAAGCAGCATGTTGTACACTTTGTGGAGACCTGTAATAATGCTGGGACCTATGGAGACCATCTCGTCAAACAATTTTCCCATTCCTTAAAAGGAAATGTCTTTGATTGGTACACGGACCTTGAGCCTAATTCCATTGACAGTTGGGAGCAATTGGAGCATGAGTTTCTTAATCGCTTCTATAGCACAAGGCGCACAGTGAGCATGGTAGAACTCACAAATACTCACCAAAGAAAGGATGAACCTGTCATCGACTTCATAAATTGATGGAGAAATGCGAGCCTTAATTGCAAAGACAGACTTAGTGAAGCTCTCATATAGAAATGTGTATCCAAGGGATGCACTGGGGGCTTCTGTGCATCCTACAAGGGATCAAACCTAAGTTTCTTGAAGATCTAGCAACTCGTGCTCATGATATGGAGTTGAGCATGTCTTCTATCGGAAAAGATGGCATACTTGTTCAGATCCTCGCAAAGAAAAGGACAAACAGGAACCCAAGAAATGGGGAAAATTTGTGCCCAAGAATGACAACAAAGAATCCATGAATGTCAATATCTCACCTGTGAAGTTTACTACGAAGAAGAGTAGGAAGAAAAGTGTAAAGACGACTTTTCAAGAGCGTCCAAATTGAAAGCTAACCTTGAGAGAGATACAAGAAAAGGAATATCCTTTTCTAGATTCTGATGTTCCTAAAAATTTTTTGGAGTCGGTTGAGCTAAAGCTCATAGAGTTACCAGAGATGAAACAACCCGATGAAGATGGGAAGACTGATAACCCGAATTACTGCAAGTATCATAGCCTTCTAAGCCACCCTCTTGAAAAGTGTTTTGTCTTTAAGGACAAGGTTATGCAATTGGGTAATGATAAGAAGATTGTCCTTGATGATGGAAAAGCAAGCTCTAATCAAATTCTATTATGGTCGGCTCACTTGACCCAGTCCAAATATGTCCACCTAAAGAAAAAGGGTCAATAGAGCAAGAAAAATCCCAAATCGATACAGATGATGATGAAGGTTGGATTCTCGTGACAGGCGGAGACGCAATAAGACAAGTCCGCAGAAAAGATCACCTGAACATCCAATCAGACAAAGGGTAGTGAAGAGATCAAAGAAGCAAAAATCCGTCTGGCATCCAAAGGGGCCAAAAGTTGAAAGGCATCACCACCAGAAACTGCAATGTCCTGTGACTTTTGGGGAATTCTTACTAAGTTGGTTTTGTGTAGAGGCCGCTCAAGACGATGTTGAGGCATTATGTTTCAGTGCTGACAAAGGAGAAACGACGAATGAAGATCTATCGAAGGTATCTCCTACTAACAGAAAAGAAATGGCGGGTGAAATTCCATCAAAAACATATTTGTCATCTTCTAAAAAGTTTGTGGAACCCCCTTTTTAAGAAGTACATGCATATGCCACAAAGATCACATTTACTGATGATGATCTTCTATTTGGTAAAACTCTACACAATCATCCCTCATATATGGTGGGTCACGTGCTAGAGAAGAAGATAAATAGAATTTTGATAGACGAAGGGTCTGGTGTCAACATTCGACCCATTCACACGTTGAAAGAGCTTGGCATCACAACTGAAGAGTTCAGCGAAAGTCATTTGTTGATACAAGGGTTCAATTAAGGGGGCAGAGGTCTATAGGCTCGATTAAGCTAGAAATTCATATGGATGACTTGCAAACAAGTGCATGGGTGTATGTGATTGATGCAAAGACTTCATCTAGTATATTGCTTGGAAGGCCTTGGGTGCACGAGAACAAAATTATTTCATCTTCTTACAATCAATGTTTGAAGTACCTCAAAGACGGAATTGAAAGGAAGATGGTTGCTGACAATGATCAGCCAATGTGGCTATTGAAAGGGCCAAAGTTGACATTGGGAGCCTAGTACTTGTCCTGATAAAGGGAAGACCATACCCTCGAAAATTAAAACATCTACACTCTATTATGTCCCAAAGGTGAAGAAAAAGGAGGGTCAGTTATCTGACGTACGAGGGAATGTGCTAGGGTGTTTAACTCTTCCTATCAAATGGATCGATGCAATAAACTTGTCTTCAAAGCTGTTGGGAAATTTTGTGGCTCAAAATCCACCACAAGATACATCTTCCATACAAAACATACAGAAGGCTTTGATCCAAATGCTCATAAGTTAATTGCAAAGGTTGGGTAAAACCCTGATGAGCCGTCTAGACTAAGGAAGCTCCTATCAAAGGGCATAACCAGGCAAGCATGTGAAGGTTTGAGCTATAGCCAACTACCACCGGTGTACATCTCCATAAGAAGGGCAAACATTAACTATATCACTATATAAGATGAGTATGTTTCTTCTAATAAACGGCCTTCTGTCTTTGATCAACTTGGAAAACCAGCTGTAAGAACTTCTGTGTTCGAGTGGTTAGGCTCATTAAAGAAGAAGAATAACAAGCATCAGAGAGAGATTAGGCCCATTAAAAAAGAAGAATGACAAGCATCGGAGAAGTTTAATAGCAACATCGCTTCCTTCATCTATGATCCAAAAGGATTTCAAAAGCATAGTTCCTTCTAGGATGAAGCGACGAGTGGAACACGTAGTTTCATGTAAAGAGGTACTAAAAGCTAAGGCTCACACTGTGGTTTACACCAAAGAGCACGAGGAAGATGAAGAAGTCCTAGGCTCCTCATGTCATGTTACAACTCAGATAGAGAACGACGCCTCATGCCAACAGAAAATTGACAAAGAGTTAGGAGGTATTGTTTGGTGCAATCATATATCCATCAACGACAATGATCCACAGGAAGAGGAGGATGTTAGAGATGCTCCACCAGAATTTGAAGGAGTGAAGGCTACGATTGATCCTTTAAAGGAAGTTAACCTTGGCACGGATGAAGACCGGAGGTATAACACCCCACATCTTACAATACTAGTTCTAGGCAAATGAAACATGATATGACTTTTCAAATTAGCGTCAATTTTTAAAAGTGCTTGAATCTTGAAATAGAGGGCGATATGTATGTCTAACACTGAAGAGAGTCGAGTGTAAATAAGTTGAAGAGATCATGGCCTTAAATGAAGTAAGAGAAGTGAGGTTCTTGTAGGACTTAGGAAGCTAGAAGGCAAGTCACCTACTTGCTTAGCTTAAATTTGCTAGCGAAACGGAGATGAAGCCCGACGTCGAATTTGTCCAATTCAGATTATGAATAAAGTCTGTGTTAAGAGTGCAACTTTAGCCCGTATTTTACCTTCATAAATGGACAATACTTACAGCCCAAGAAGGGCCCAAGTAAATCACAATCCTCTTGGCTAATTGGGCCCAAACTAAGTTAAGAGGAATTAGGAAAATGGGCAACCAAGGCCCATCAACTTTGAGACCTATTTAGGCCCAAGTGTGAGGGCCAAGCTACTGCATCACCATCTTCTTAATATGTACTAATATGTGGTCAACAATTCAAGAGAAAGTCGGCCAAAGAGACACTTTAAAAAGGGCTCAAAACATCCCCTTGAGTCATCTCACTTGAAATAATTTTTCAGCTTTCCTAAAGACTTTTGTTTTCTCTTTGCTTCACTTCATAAGGCAGCCAATACAAACCTCTAGGGTTCTTGAAAGAAACCTGAATCTTGAAGGCTAAGGTAAGTGGAAATATCCATATATTTTTTTATACTTATCCCATGACAAATAAAAAATATATATTAGTTATGCTTGCTGAAATTATTGGACAGCATGTGTTCCAAAAGTTGTACATTTTCTTATTTATGTGGAAGCTTTTCTCTTTTTGGTTGGATTTATTATGAAGGAATTCTATTGTTATTAATGAGTATTAGTTCTATAATAATGTATAAAGACTGTTGCACCAAATTTACAGTCCGCGAAAGTGAGTTCATGTGTAATATTATAATTGTGCTCGTAATAGGAATTTGTGGGCTGATTGATTGAGGACTATGGTCTCACGTCCTCCACATATTTTTTGGACTATTTTTGAACTATTTTAGGACTGGTTTTATGTGTATATAGGGTGGTAACATTTTGGTTAAAGTTGAAACAAGTTTGGAATTGTAGACGTCAAAATGTAATGAAGGGATGTAACGTTATGCCGCCTAATTGTATGTTGTATAGAATTATTATGTAGTGTCTTTGTGGGCTGTGGTAAGACCATTATGGCACTAAAATAGGCTTCACATGATATGTATATGAGAATGTGTACTAGAAAATACGATTAGGGGCGGAAGGGTTGAAAGAATACGCTCGGGTTTATAATTATTTGTTTGCTGCCCGTATGTTGCTTTTTTATGAGATTGGGCTGCCAAGATATATCTACTGGCTGCTAATTCT
This sequence comes from Solanum clarkiae, assembly GCA_011800125.2. Classification (NCBI taxonomy): domain Eukaryota; kingdom Viridiplantae; phylum Streptophyta; class Magnoliopsida; order Solanales; family Solanaceae; genus Solanum; species Solanum clarkiae. Next base: position 16,275,957 of record JAABOM020000012.1, on the reverse strand, counting down.
AGTTTTGTCACCTACTATGTTGTAGATAAATATTTGGAGGAAGGGAAGGTTATCTCGAGGTAATAACGAGGTCATACAACGAGGTATGTAAGGCTACTCGATTTTGTATTACTTGGCATGAAACCTAGGTTCTTCCTTGATACATAGAGGCTCTTATCTACTTCGATATAAAAAACATCTATGTCTCCACTCTTTCACATGTTCATATGCTCCCATACATAGTCACTTGCAAACCTGCATACATATTTGGATACCAAGATACACAAGTTCGTTCTACTAAATAAAGTTCATGTGTTGTTCTCCCTCCTATTCATTTCATTATTTGTGTAGCCTACTCCTTTCATTATGGCGTTGTCTTTGTGATTATTTACATGTCATATGTTGTATCTACAGCCCTCCAGTTCCAATATTATGACCACCAAAAGAAGCATCTCAAAAGTAATTGAAAGATAAAGTATATTGCTTGTTGATGGGTGGTAACCTGAGGGCTGGAAGAATCACCACGCAGGGTCGATCCTATCACGGGCGGTAGCCTAAGGGGTGAAAGAAAAAGCCCAGCCAGGGCCAGTCCCAATATAGATTTACCGCTGATTAGTTGGTCATTTGTATTACATGTTGTGCACAGAGTATACAGTAAAGGAAAAGTAATAAAAAGAACATAAAGTACATGATCCTACAGTATAACTAAAGGTGGTCCCTTATCATTACACCAGTGCATAGTTTCATTTGAGTTGTTACTTCATATACAGTATTTCCTGTCTTACATATTCAGTACATTATCTTGTACTGACGTCCCTTACGGGGGACCTGCATTTCATGCTGCAGGTACAAGTGCTAGTAAGTCTCCCCAGTAAGAGCACAGGATATCCTGCTACTGTTACCAAGCTCCAGGTTGCTTCGGAGCTTTGGTTGTCTAGAGCTTATATGTTTTGTATTGTATAGTTAGACGAGACGGGGCCTGTCCCGACCCTTATCAAATACTTTTCCTTTTCTAGAGGCTTTGTAGACTATGTAAATTAAAATGTGGTCATGTGTCGTATCTTAGACACCGTGGCCCCAACGGCCAAGCCATATGCATTTCCTTTTGGCTTGTTATTACTGTTTACTTTCTTAAAGGCATGTTGAATGTAGAAATCCCTTATAATATGTATAGAAAGCGCATAGATATAGGTTAATTTTCCAGGGCCTTATCTGCAATGGGTGCTAATCTGCCTTAATGGGATTTTGGGTGTGACACGAGGCCAACTTACTTGAGTGCTTTCCTAGGAGCTGATGAAGAAATGGCTTATATGAACATACTCAAAGAATATAGGGATGTCTTCACATGGAGCTATAAAGAAATGCCTGGTTTGAATCCTAAAATAGTAGTCCATCAATTGGTTGTCAAGCAGGCTCAAAGGCCTTTTAGGCCAGACTTGATTCCATTGATCGAGAAAGAAGTTAACAAACTCATTGAGTCGGGCTTCATTCGAAAAGTTAAATACCCCATTCGGATTTCAAGCATTGTCCCCGTAAGGAAGAAGAATGGCCAAATTCAGTTTACGTCGACTTCAGGGATCTCAACAATGCATGCCCTAAAGATGAATTCTCGCTGCCTATTCCAGAGTTAATGATTGATGCTACAACTGGTTATGAGGCAACGTCATTCATGGATGGTTCTTCTGGTTATAACCAGATTCACATGTCACCAAAGGATGAAAACTCGTGGTGTTTCGTACACCTAAAGACATTTATTATTATAAGGTGATGCCCTTTGGTTTGAAGAATGTTGGTGCCACATATCAAAGGGCTATGCAAAAATATATTTGATGATTTACTCCATAAAAACATTGAGTGTTATGTTGATGACTTGGTGGTGAAGTCGAAGAGAAGGAACGACCATTTGAAAGACTTGAGGATGGTGTTTGAGTTGTTTCAAAGATATCAATTGAGGATGAATCCACTAAAGTGTGCCTTTAGGGTTGCTTCTGGAAAGTTTCTTGGCTTCATTGTGCGACATCGAGGAATCAAGATTGATCAAGCCAAAGTTGATGAAATTTGGAAGATGCCTGAACCCCAAAACATTCATGAGTTAAAAAGTCTCCAAGGGAAATTAGCCGAGTTGAGGAGGTTCATCTCAAATCTAGCTGGAAGATGTCAACCATTCAGTCATCTTATGAAGAAAAATGTCCCTTTCAAGTGGGTTCAAATATGTAGCAAAGCCTTTAAAAGTATAAAAACGTATCTGGAGAAACCTTTGGTCTTAGCATCTCCTATACTTGGAAAGCTACTGATACTTTACATCGCGGTAAAAGAAAATGCCCTTTATTACTTGAGTGGAATGATGACACCAAATGAGCTAAATTATTTGTCAATCGAGAAGTTATGTTTGGCGTTGGTCCTTTCGATTCAAAAGATGAAGCAATATTTTCTAGCTCATACTGTCCACCTTGTTTCTAGAGAAAATTTCATCAAATTTGTTATGTCAAAACCAGTTCTTAGTGACCAATAGCAAGGTGGTACCTTCAATTTCAACAATTTAAGATTGTGTACATCCCTCAAAAAGTTGTGAAGGGACAAGCATTAGCGGACTTCTTGGCGGACAATCCTATATCAGGTAATTGTGATTTAACTGAAGAACGTCCTGACGAAGATGCAATGACCATCCAACCTCCTTGGAAAATGTACTTTGATGGGGCTGCGCATCATGGTGGAGCTGGTGCAGGCGTAGTATTCGTCACTTCACAAGGAGAAGTCCTACCATTCTCCTTCACATTGAAACAGTGTTGTTCCAATAATGTTACCGAATATCAAGCACTAATACTTGGGCTTGAAATGGCCGTTGACATGAAGCAATTGCAGTTGTAATTTTTCTGTGATTCTCAACTGGTGATTCAACAACTCTTGGGAACTTATGAGGTCAAGAAGCCTGAATTGTGCCCATATCACTGCTATGCTCAAAAGTTGCTAGGATGGCTTGGAGATGTAACCCTCCAACATGTACTAAGAAAGGAAAATAAAATGACTGATGCCTTAGCTGCTCTAGCCTTGCCTCTGACTCTTCCTGATCAGATGCAAGTTAAAATCTACCAAAAATGGGTAGCACCACCATTGGACGAAGACGAACATATGGAGAATGAACTTGAGCATGTTGTCGTAGTTTCTGAAGCCAATAAAGAGGACTGGCGACAAACCATCATCGACTATTTATATTACGGGATACTTTCAGAAGATGCTAAAAGAAGGACTGACATTATTCGTTGGGCACCTCATTATCTCTACTACAAGGACACATTGTATAGGAGATCATTTGAGGGGATGCTCTTGTGATGCTTGGGGGAGAAAAAAGTGACTCAAGTTTTGCAAGAGGCACATTCAGGAGTATGTGGATCACATCAGTCTAGACCAAAGCTCAATTTTCACGTAAAAAGCATGGGATATTATTGGCTAACCATGGTAAAAGATTGCTTGGATTATGCTCGAAGGTGCAAAGCTTGTCAATTCCATGCAAACTTCATACATCAACCACCTGAAGTATTACACCTGATTATTATATCTTGGTCGTTTGACGCTTGGGGATTGGATGTTGTTGGACCACTACCGAAATTATCTGGTGGACACTCATACATCTTAGCTGTGACAGATTACTTTTCAAAATGGGCCGAAGTTATAGCTCTTAAAGAAGTCAAGAAGGAGAACGTTAAAAACTTCATTTGTGTAAACATTGTTTACCGGTCCAACATTCTATGATACATAATCACGGATAATGGCAAGCCATTTGATAACAAGTTGATGAATAAGATATACGATCTCTTTGGCTTCGAGCATTGAAAATCTTCCATGTACCATGCTGCGGCCAATGGTCTGGACGAAGCATTCAATAAGACTCTATGCAATCTTCTAAATAAAGTGGTTTTTAAGTCCAAACGAGACTGGCACGAAAGAATGGAAGAAGTATTGTGGGCATATAGGACAACATATCGCATACCGACTCAAACAAATCCATATTTGCTTGCTTTTGGAGTTGAAGCTATCCTGCCACTCGAGCGTCAAATACTGTCTTTGAGACTGGCTATCCAAGAAGGGCTCACTGAGGAAGAAAATGCTCGACTACGTGTTGCCGAGTTAGAAGCACTTGATGAAAAGAGGTTAGAAGTCCAACAAAATTTTTAATGCTATCAAGCTCGTTTGTCTCGTGCCTTCAATAAAAAGGTTCGCTCGAGGTGTTTTCAAGTTGGAGACTAAGTTCTCGCAGTAAGAAGGCCTTTACATAAGTCTGAGGGGAAATTCACCTCAAAGTGGGATAGACTATATGTAGTACAAGAAGTATACTCAAATGGTACTTACAAGCTTGTCGATGCAGATGGCATGAGAATCGATCCTATAAATGCAAAATTTCTTAAGAAGTACAACCCTTGAGGAAAATTAGGGTCCTTGGAATTTGAGTATAAAAGTGTGTGATACTTCTGGCCCGCAAGAGTATAAACTGTGTACGGCACCCTAAAAAAAACACTCCCCCCAAAACTACATTGTGACTTGATCCTCTTCATTGAGGTACGTAGGCGTTTCGAATTATATTTTGAGTTCAGTTACATGAGTGATAAAAAAAACTATATGTCCCTTACTTGATTTCTTTTGGGGGTAAAGCCCTATGGAACCTGAGTTTCTTCGATGGCATGCTTGAGGTCTTCAAATTTAATCAAGTTTGCAGGTTGAAGCTTTCATATTCCCTAACTCTCCAAGCTAAAGTTCCCAAAGTTTGCAAGTTGGTTCCTAAATTAAGCAAGTATGCAAGTGACGGTCCTCATGTTCACATGTTTTGTGTTGATGTTCTTTAAATTTATTCATTTTGTAAGTTAAAGCATTAAGTTGCATAAAATTTGTGAAGGTGAATGCACAAACTTCAAAAGAGAAGAGATTTTTATTATTTTCATTCTTACTAGTGTGCCAAACATGAATTAAATCTGACTTATTAAGGCTTGCAGCAAAAAAAAAATGTGAAGAAGTTCAAGTTAGAACCACAAATGCAAAATATGAGATTAAAAAAATAGAGAAATTCTATTGCTATAAAATTGACTAACATATCAATCTAAATCTTAAGAAAATAAAGAAAAGAAGTAATAAAAAAGGGAGCTTAATCTAAGCATAATTTGTAGTTGATCATATCTTGACAACTAGCCTCTAAGCCCTCTCTCCTATGCTCCAAGCAAGTGAATCATCGGTCATCAAGAAATTCATGTTTTCATAAAAGGATACTTCATTCTCAGCAATTAAGATCTTGGCTTGAACCTCTTCAATCTCCTTCTTGGCAGCATCTATAGTAGCCTCAAGTTCCTCTCGCTCCACCTGTGGAATTGCTAACTTCTTCTTGACCTTCTTGAGTGACTTCCTTTTAGAAGAAGCATGTTTAGTCTTCTCTTTCCCCCCTACTCTAAGTAACTCAAGACCCTCCTTGGCCTTAGAAAGCAACTCCAGCTTCTTGTCCTCATGCACCCTATCTATAAAATTAGTGCGTTCTTGATCATAGGAGGCAGCAAGCTCAAAAAAAGAATTCACCAAATACTTCAAGGATGAAAGATCTATGAGATGCGTCTCACTCATCTCTTGGAGAATCTCATAAATATCGTCTTTGTAAGATGAAATTGAGTCTAGAGAAGTTCTAGAAAGTTTGCTACAAATCTCTTCCCAAAGGGCCAAGATATACTTCTTTTTGTGAGTCGAAACTGTTGACACCCAATTTTGACCAACCTAAAGCCCATTTTAGAGTGTCATTTAATTAAAATAGGTATTTTTATTTATATTCAGTTTAATTAAAATATTTGTGTATTTCTAACATTCTTTACTATTATTTTATTTTTGATATTATATAAATTTTCTTTTATATAATTTTTACATATGTAATTGTCACGATCCAATCCAGGGCCGCGACTGGTGCCGATTGGGCACCCAGACAAACACTAACTGATTTCCCAACAATCATAGCCAAGG
>JAABOM020000012.1:16241230-16261803 GCA_011800125.2 Solanum clarkiae | reverse complement strand
GACGGGGTCGGGGAAAGGGGATATTAGGGGGCGCGTGCAGTGCACGCGCCCGTTTAAAAATTAATTAAATATTTTTTTAATTAATTAATTGTTCAAAATCGTTAAAATAAAAATACAATGCTTCGTGAGTGATTTGACACCGTGACGGGTAAAAATTGGGTGTCAACAATGACCATCACCAAGAGATTCTCTACCAGCATCAAGAGATTCTCTATAAACACCTCCAAAATCAAAGCCCGTACGACTATCAACCATTTGATCACTACCAAAAGATCCTCTATTGACACTCCTGGGAGTATTTCTTTCTGCACCCTCATCTCTTGACGGACTCTTTTCCTCATATGATCTGTTTGTAGTCACCCTATTCTCACAATCAATCTCTCTATATCCTACATCACTTGTTATAGCTGTCACCCCAGCCAAATCATCTTTTAACTTATCAATATTTTTATCTGCCATCTTATCAGCAAAAATTTCAAAATTTTTCATATAATTTTTTCTTTTTTTCAACATTTGTAGGAATCAAAAAAGGGTGAACTATTTGCATAAAGAAAATAAAGACTATTAAGTGTAAACACCATGAAGTTGTTTAAAACAATTTAAGATTGTTTATGCAGATTATTAGATTGTTTAAACAATCAGATATTATGTGAAAAAAAAATATTTAGTGTAAACACCATCAGGTTATTTAAAACAATTTAAGATTGTTTATGTATACTATCAAGTTGTTTAAACAATTAGATATTATATAAAGAAAAAAAATATTCAGTGTAAACACCACCAAGTTGTTTAAACCAATTTAAGATTGTTTATGCATACTATCAGGTTGTTTAAACAATCAGATATTATATAAAGAAAAAATTATTTATACAGACTATCAGGTTGTTTAAATAATAAGATATTCTGTAATTAGTTTAAAAATAATCAACTTACTTTGTCAAATTTATCCCTTTTATCAATGGTATTAAATGGATCTGTAGAGCTTTTGAATCCTTCATACAACATTCATCTAATCATCTGTAGCAATGTCTTCTCAGGAAGAACTCTATTAGCTTTTTTTTTGAAGTGCTAGAATAGCTTCAAAGGCCCAAACCTGCATTTAAATATTTATTAAGTACAATGAAAACATATATACAAGCATATATTAAAAGTAAATTAATAATTTACAAAGATATTTTTGCATACCATAAATGTCCACAGAAAGCCATAAAGATTGTGATTGGGACTCAACGATTTTAAAAGATATGCGATCGTCAACTTGTAGTTTTCGAGACCTCATGGGTATTTATCAAAGACACGAGGATTGCATGCTAGCTTGATCATGTCCATGTCAACCGTCTTTGATAAATCCCGTGCGCATAAAATACAGTGCAAGAACAAAACTAATGCAAGTGAAAATTTAAATTTTTCTGATGTTGTTGATGATCAAATCATTTCAAGAAGGAACTCGCCATTAATTAGTTTTCCTTCTCCTTTCTCGACAAGAAATTTTCACAATGCACTACCTTTCTCCATAAGCCTATCCGTTATTTCTTTAGAAGGAAAAGGATGACAATGTATGCCAATCATTAAGGCAACTCTTGCAAACCAAAACGAATCGGCATCAGCTCATGCTCAATCCACAATTCGTACTTTTTTCACAAATAATACGTTTGAGAAGAAGATTTTTAACCATGAACGACACAAAATTTGTGTTATTCATTAGAATGTCAAGAAAATGACAAAAATAACTTAAATTGTTTATACTAAATAATAAATTGTTTATGATTAAATTGTTTATTAGTAGAAACAAAGATTTATGATTAATTGTGATCAAATCAATATATTAAAATTAATCACTTTTTGAGAGACTCTTTTGTCAAGATGTATCAATATGATTTCAAATGTGATCAATAAATTAACGTCCAATTATTTTTCTAGTATAAACAATTCATAGTTATTTAAACAACTTACGGTTGTTTATGCTAAACAATTATATTTTGATCTACACAACCACTAGTTATTTATCTATTTTATTACCCATTGAAATACCTTTTTTGTCAATATATATGTCAATATGTTTTCAGATATGATAAATTAATGTCTAATTGAGGTTCTCGTTTAAACAACTCTTAGTTGTTTAAACAACTGAGAGTTGTTTATACTAAACAATCATCGGTAAATAACTTGTCTTTATATAGGCAGTCATGTTCACATGTAAACATCACAGAGGCTTGATTCAGTCACAAATTGATCACTTTTTGAAAGATTTTTTTTATCAACATGCACCACTTTAGGTTTTAGTACAAACAACTATTAGTTGCTTAAACAACTGCCTATTGTTTATGCTAAACACTCAGATTTTGAATGCCACAATTATCTATTTAGTTGCTTAAACAACAAACACACATAAATAACTTATAATTATTTAAACAACTTCTTCAAAAAAAAAAAGATGATTAAAAAAATAAATAAATTACCTTCAAATAGTGAAGTGAAGAAAAGAAAGATGAGGAAGACAAAGAGACAGTCTTCTTGCTTATCTTGTGTACCTGTAAAAGGAAGAAAAGAAAGAAAAGGATGAAGAGAGAAGGAAATTTTTTGGCAGAGTAAAGGGAAGAGAAGAGAATGGAGAAGAAAAAAGATGACTTTCTTGAAAAGCAATTCTCATCATTAGGCGGACAGAATTTTTAATTCTTTTTATTTATAAGTTTTTACTTTTTAATTTGATCTCAAACTTTTAAATTTTTCAATTCAACCGCATCAACCCATAATTAAAATATTAATAATAAAAAAATAAAAAATAAAATAAAAATTCCTTTTTATTTTATTCAACACTTGAATGTCCCTTTTAGCTCATTATCTCAAGATAGTTAGGATAGAGGAAATTCAATATATTTCCTCCTGTAGTGAGGACGATGATTTTTTTCCTCAAAAGAACTGTGGAGGGAATATTAAATTGAACTGAAAAACTATAAGAAATGTGGAGGGAATATTAAATTTAGCTGAAAAATCTATTTGAAATTTTAAGCCACACTTACTAAGTGTTATCTCCGTAATTATAAATATAGCACTCTTAAAAGTGTAGCAAAGTATATTAATAAGCGTAGGCAATTATTTTATGATTTGGCCACACTTATAAAGTGTAACCTATCTTGTCTAAGGGTACATTTTTTAGGTGTTGCCTATTTTTCTGTAGTCAAAAGATTTAAGCAAAAGCTCACAGCTCTAAAAATGTGCTTTTAGATACTTTTAACAACATTTTTTAAGTATGGTCGAGAATTAGTGTGGCCATAAGCCAATTTTGTTGTAGTGATTAAGTACCATCAATTAATCCTATCTCATTCCTTCCTAAGAGAGAGTTTAATTAATCATTTCTACAATGTGTAATTCTCAATATCAAGCAATAGAAAGGAGATTATACTTATTCTACTAATATTAGCAAGACTAAGTAACAAGAGATGATTATAATCAATATTTTTGTCCTAGCATTGAATTTTCATTCTAAGGAATGTTTGCACCGGTGTTTTTGTTGAGATCTTGATGAAGATTTGTGGATATATGTTCATTTCCCTGCTAGAATTGTTGATATTTTCGGATTTTCTTTTAAAATTTTATATATGCAATAGCAATTTTTTAAGATCAACACTGAAGTTTTAGGTACTCAGTTGATTAATACAATAACACACCAAAGTAGTAAAAATTGAACTTTTGAGATTATCAATTTACAATAAAAAATCAAATGAAACTTTCAGCGAAGATCGATGGAAACCAGACTTAATTGTTGAATCATGGATTGAACCTTTCTCACTAGTGATTCATATGAATTGCCAAAAATATTTTATACCACAATCTTAAAAAAATTATTCATTTTTCTTAAAACTTTATGTCAAGCAATGTCACTTAAATTGAAATAATAGAAACATTAAAATACTTATTAAGATATGTTTGTGATATTAGTAAAATTAAAATTTTGTGTCCTTCTTTGTTATTTTTTTGTCAAAATTGTATTATGTGAACATCGATCCCCTACCAGTACTATGTCGTGGATCTCTTATTTATTACCCTTTAAATGTCTTTTACATTAATATTTTAATTTTTAATTTCGACAAAAAAGAGTTACATAACGCAGGACTGTAATCACTTTATTCACCATTAATAATTTACTTTTTCCCACTTGTTTTGCTATTCAAAAATATTTCAAAGCTATTATCGTAGATATATTATTTTTACTGAATTTGAATGAAAAGAAAAAGAAAAAAAAAAGAGTTAAGAAGTTTTTAACTATTTTAGTGAGAAATTATTTTCATCTGAGTTGATTAAATAAAAAATATGTCAAAAAATTTGGAAGAGCAAGAGATGACTCCGCAGATACCTTACGGAGGGAGATGAGTCAATGAGATCTGCCTTGTAGTCATTTTCAGGTAGCTAGCTGGATGCAGAATGCCGCACGGCTTTCAATGTGATATCAACATCGACTTTCTGAAGCGCTTTTTTGACTTTTTTATCTTTGCAGGTGTAGGATTTCAAATCCATCTGTATTAGCTCCTACGAGACTCATAATTCTGTAAGCACTTTTCAATATAAGATGACCCACCACTTTGACTAACTACATAATTTTGATAAAAGATGACCCACTCTTCTCACTGAGGGCACATGACACGTACAGTACTATATATCATTTTGTCATATCATCAGTGGATTATATTCATACTGCACTCTACTCCACTCCCCATCAGGCAACCTCTAGCATGTCTCACCTTTGGACTCTTGTTTTCATCCTCTCCCTCTTATAAGCTGCAATATTGTTTATGGTGTCGGAATAAACTATGAGACGATTGGAAGCAACCTCCCTTCACCAAAGAAAGTGGCTCAGCTACTTCAGTCCACAATCTTTAACAAAGTTAAGATCTACGATACCAATCCTGAAATTCTTGAAGCCTTTTCCAATACTGGCATTGACCTAATTGTTGCTGTTGAAAATTCTCAAGTGGCTAACCTAAGTGCCACCCAATCCGCTGCAAATAAATGGTTCACCACTCATATATTGCCTTTTATTCCTTCCACTTCGATTGTCACCATTGCCATTAGGAATGAGTATTTAACTGCAGATGGTGATGATCAATTAGACCATAATGCATTGGTCCAAACAATGCAAAATCTGCATGCAGTTCTACTATCACACGGGTTGGACCGTAAAATTAAAGTGTCCACGCCACATAGCATGGTTGTACTTGCTTCTTCTTTTTCACCTTCGTCGTCCACATTTTCCACCACACTCCTACTTATTATGACTTCTATTATCTCACTTTTAGCCGATACAAATGCCCCCTTCATGATTAATGCATATCCATATTTTGCTTATAGGGACAATCCCAATATGGTCAATTTAGAATATGCCTTACTAGGAAATGCAACCGGAGTACGTGACCCTAAAGGTTATGTGTACAATAACATGCTAGATGCACAAATTGATGCAATTCGATTAGCGATCAATGCATTGGGTTTTGGCAATCGAACGATTCAGATTGTGGTGTCTGAATCAGGATGGCCATCAAAGAGAGATAATGCAGCTGCAACAACTGAAAATGCTAGAACCTATAATACTCGATTGATTGAACGTGCTCAGTCTAATAAAGGTACCCCAATGAGCATAAATGATCGGATTGATGTTTTTGTATTTGCGTTATTCAATGAAAACATGAAACAAGGAGGAGTTAGTGAGAGAAACTTTGGGATTTTCAATGGGGATGGATCAAAGGTTTACGATGTGGATTTGAGTTGTCAATTCTGCAGTAATGAAAAATTTGGAGAGAAGGTAGTATCGTCGTTAAGTCATGGACCTTCAGTTTGGTGTGTGGCTAAACCACATGCAGATGAGAAGGTGATACAGGCGGTGGTCTTACCTGGGGGCGTGGACTGTAGAGATATATATGAAAATGGGGACTGCTTTCAACCTGATAAAATTTATGCCCATGCATCCTACGCAATGAACGCATATTACCAGATGCATGGAAGGAATTATCGGAACTGTGACTTCAAAGGAACTGGTCTTGTTACATTCAGTGATCCAAGTAAGTATATTTATTTGACATTGCGTCTCTCTTAATGTATTACATGTATACAGTATCCATATTTAGTTGTGATGTGTTATTTATAAGTGTTTTTCTTCACATGTAGTTAGATTTTGTAGTCAAAATTAATTATATAGGAAAAATGTTACTCACTTTATGCGACGCCCTTTTACTTGAAACAAAGTTTAAGAAACGAAAAGACTTTTAAAACTTGTGGTGGACTATAGTCATTCTTAGATATTTGTGTGGCTGAGAATCATTTCATTAAAGGTAAAAAGAAAATTTTAAAGGTAAATTGTTTCCAATTAGAGTAGATAATGATATACCAAAAAGGAAATAGTATTACATAAATTTAACAAAAGGAGTAATATTTAATGATTATAGTAAAAGAAAAAAAAAAGAGGTTTTCTTCTAATTTTCACTATCTATCCATGTCTCCTCTGTTTTCTGTAACTTTTGTGAAAATTATAGACATGATATGTAGGAGTCAAGTCAAACACTTCACACAGCTAATAATTCTAAGCTATCATGGGTACGACTTAAAATGAACAAACAAAAAAAAAAAGAGAGAGCTGTTTTTGGCTATTTTCATAGCCTGAAGAATTGTAGAGAACATTAAAAAATTTATTTACTCTACGAATAAAATATTTTTCGTCATTTTATTTTGAACAATAGTTAAATCAAAATTTTGATTTGTTTTGACCTATATATCTTGAATTTATTTTTAAATAGGTTATGGAAAATGCGTCTATTCGCATCAGTGACGTGGAATCAGAAAGGGAATGGATGTGAGATCAAATCTGATCCTTTATTACTCTCAACTAGTATTTAATGTCTTGTAATTCCCCTGTCATCATGAATTAGAGTTTTACTTTTTTTTACTACAAATTAAACCCCCGCCCATAATATAATTTAAAATTTCACTGCAGTAGTGGGGATATCTTTTCTCACCAAACAACCTACTAAAGTCATTTGCATCAATATTGTCTTACACACTAACTTAAAAGTTGGGGTCCTTTAAAATGATTTCAATTTAATTATAATGTGCAATAGCAATGAATATGAGAAAATCTCCATTGACAACAAAAGTTAGAATAAGCTCTCAATGTGGTATAGAAATAATACTATAATTTTCAAATAAGTTATTTTGCAATTTTATCCAAATGTCTAGTCCACTCTGGAACAAACGGTTGTTTGATTGGTATTTAATGTGATGATCCATTTCATCATTACTTGATATAGTCGCATGAGTAATTTAAAAGTTCTGAGGATATTAAATTTTCATGCCGCCCTCGTTGGCTTTTCAAGTCAAAGTTGATTGGTCAATGGGCTTTATCATAGCGAAGCTCGCTATAGTGAAAGCCCTTCACTATAGGAATCCCCAAAAAATAAGATTTTATAATACCTAGGAAGTGCAAAAGTTGGTAAAATGGGGAAAATATCATATCTAATGCATGAGTGCAAAAACAAGGGCCATATGGATCTTTGTACGCATGACAAAAGGGATCACAGATCATGAAGGGATTCATAGAGTTTAACCCAAAAGTTGAAATCTTCAAGGTAAGTTTATGAGAGGGTTTATGAGCCATGAAAGGTTTCATGAGTCGTGTACCAGTCCATGAACCTGACATACTTACATACTTGATATATTCTATATGCTAATGTCTACTTTTTTGCCTACATGATCTAACCATGTAGGGACAAATGACAGGGAGATTGTTCTATTTTGTGGCTAAATTTGGATCTTGAGATTGAAGGCTTGCTGGTGAATTCCCATGCTTCTGGAACAAACCCTATGATATTTTATTTTACGTAGAGATTTTACCACTTTTATTCTTTTAATGTATGTTTTGAGGGTGTGTTAGTGAGCTATGTACTAGCCCTGCGAAGATCTATGATATAGAGACATGATTTGGACCTTAATGGATTGATGTATGTTCCTTTATGTGAACTATGACATTCTTACAATTTATGTATTTCTGCTTGTTTATTCTCTTATGTATACTTATTTTACCTTATAAATACTTATGATATGATCACGAAACTTGTATAGAATGTCTTTGGGTGTCATATTCGCTGTGTCATCGCTAGGCCCTAGGTCATGAAAAACATAGTGAAAGTGGCCCTAAACTCCTCATTAGTCACTTGATCGACTTGAGGGTCTTGAGGAACTTGGAGAGCCGGAGGGTTTTGTCCTCATTAGCACTGACTCCCCTAAGACAGGTGTACGTCATGGAGCAATTCTCTGAAAATTTCAAAGGAGAAGAATTAGAGGGAAAGAATCTTGAAGGCACGACATAGATCACAAAGAAGTGAAGATTTCCTAAATGTCTCATAGATTGTGATTCAAGGATGTCGAATGCTTCAAACCTATGAATAAGGCTCTAGCTACTAGATATGACATGTTGGACTCCTTATGATACTTTCAAACCTTGTGCTCTGATACCAAGCTTGTCATGACTTGAACCTAGGGCCTAGCCATGACACAGCGAATGTGACACTCGAAGGCGCCCCATTCAAGCCTCTTGTTCATATCATAAGCATATATAAGGTAAATAGGCAATTATAAGAGTAAGCATATGAAAATATAGTCTCATACAAGCTAAACACAAGAGTCAACATTTCCCATCAAAGGGAATTACATCAATATATTGTCCAAAACATGCCTCTACTTCATAGATCTTGGCGGTGACTAGAACATGCTACTAGTTCACCGTCAAGATAGAAAGTACAAAAATCTTGGCAGCATCAACATAACCAAGAACAAAAGGGCTTGTTCCAAAAGTATGAGAACTTACCAAGTCTTCATAAGTAGAGTCCAATACCTATCCACAAAAGTAAGGAGTGGCATTATCATTCATCCCTACATGGTAATATCGCATAGGCAAGAGTATGCATTAATGAATTGAAATGTACTAGGTATGTAAGCAGATAATGCATCAATGAATATTATACACAATAGCAATATTCATAGACATATCAATAGAGTAAAGACAAGATATGCACTATTAATGCACCTTAAATCATAGATGGAAATCATAGATGGAAGCATTATAAAATATTTCATAGCCTAGTAGACATATATATGTGGGAATAAGACTGTAACCAATAGAGAAACCATGCAGACTATTACATGGAATCTCGATGTTCCCTCAACATACACTAAGCAAAAGAGGAGTCTACTTTAAAGGTAGACTCGACCCTCACCTTATAGGCTCAATCCTAGCACAGATAGAATTACATCAAAGACCTTACTTTTAGGCTTCATCCTAGCTTGGTGAGTACCAAGATCACACCTTTTAGGATTTATCCTAGCACAGTTAGTGGCAAATCACT
Organism: Solanum clarkiae; assembly: GCA_011800125.2. Taxonomy (NCBI): domain Eukaryota; kingdom Viridiplantae; phylum Streptophyta; class Magnoliopsida; order Solanales; family Solanaceae; genus Solanum; species Solanum clarkiae. The sequence goes on along the minus strand of JAABOM020000012.1, from coordinate 16,252,414 downwards.
AAGCCATATGGATTCATGAGCTAGCCTTATAGTCACAGAATCATAAACCAACGATGGCACGTAATGATGAGACTTAAGGATTTATGTAAGGTCCTTGGAGTTAGTCCTTCTCACACAAGCTTATTCGTGCTAAATCACATAGAATATAATACATAAACATGCATATACTTAAAAATCATTACAATTCATGCTTTATCAAAATCATATTTTCATAGTTTGTAAAATAGGTATCATGACTTTATGAAAACATATCATAACATTGAAATAGCCCATCTGCATAGCTTTGCATATAGTATGAGTATACTCCTCATCTTGTCATCATTTCATAAATATTAGGGTCTTAACTCACCCTTATTATCATATCATATTATCATATTATATTATCATTATCATTAAAAAAATCGTACTTTCATACTTAAAATTGTATTCATGACATCATAACTTTAACATAGGAAAATTAGGTATAGCGTGTTCATAGTCAGTTGAGTCAAAATCATGTAAAATCATATAATTTGATAATAATCTATGCTTAATTGAGAAAATAGATCATAATTGAAGAGTAATTCATGCATTTGGATGAGAATTGAACAAGACCCATTGTGGATCATAAACCCTAAATTGAATTTGAAGAGAATTCATGGAAAGATCATCAATTTCATGTAATTGAAATAAATTCATATTAGGATAGATCAATAGTAATAATCTAGATCATAATTGTAGAAATTGTGTAGAAGTAGAGACAATCCATAAAATTTACATAATTGAATTTAGATAAAAATTGAGAATTTGGAAGGAGCTCCATAGAAGAAAGGATTTTATTGATCAAAACTCATATACCTTAAGTGATTGCCTTGGAATACTTAAATAAAAATTGAGAATTTTGCTTGACTTGATCTTCAATGGAGTTTTTGCTTGAAAGAGAAGAAAGCTTTCGAGAGTAGTTTTAGAGAGAGAATTTATGTAATGTCTGAATTGTGAAAGAATGGGGTTAATTTCAGGGTTAAAAATAATTTATTGGATGAATTTTAGAGCAAAAAACACTCATAATCACTTAAATATCTTAGGAAAAGTCTAAGGTTTTCTTATTTAGTGTAGAAATTTTAAGAAAAAAATTTGAACTGTCATGAAACAAGTTCGCAACGCGGAGTCGTTTCACTATAGTTTTTTTTTAAAATTTTATTTTTCCCTGTTTGGACTCTAGAATGAGTTTAGGTCACTTTTATACTGAAATGAACCCTCTTTGCGATGCGGACAGGTCACAGACACTTCTGAAAAAGCCAAATTTATAAAAATTATTTTTTGATAAGTTGATATAAAATCGAAAGAGACTATTTTCACACACAATTTTACCTTTTGATTAAAAATCTGGCCTTAGATTTGCCAAAAAGAATAACAGATAATACATTATGCAAGACATCTTTCATAAGGCCATTCGAAGATATTATGAGAGGTGTTGCATCTCGTTACACATATTTTGTAATTATGATCACTCAGTTTATGATATTTTCAAAAACATATATTGGCCTTGTATAAGTTATTTCAGTTTCAATTATCAGTTTCATGATATATTTTACCTGGCCATTGCATTACAAGTTTTCAATCTTATCATATCATCATGCTATGTTATTGTATATTCTCCATAATCAGTACATTCTATAATATTGAACACATATTTCTTTTACCCATATAATTTTATAATATAGGTGTGGGTGACATGTCATGAAAATACCACAATTACAATCCTCAAAATGTAGAGTTATTGTGAGACATTAAGCATATTTTATTAGTTTAATATGTGTTTTGTGTTAATTTTTAAGAAAATAAGGAATGCATGAATTGACAGATGACAGACTAATTTTCATTGAGGTTTTTTTTTTGAGCTTAGAAGGAATTATTCAGGAATGAATTTTAACATGGCACATGGAGCATCATACTAAATGTTTGAAGGTTGGACAACTTCATTTGGACCAAGGGAATGAGATTTTGCATAAGTTTTAGGCCGCTAGATTAATGATTGGTGAATTTTTGTAGAAAAATGGATTGAAACCATTGCACTTGAAGCATACTATTGTACTAGGGGATGCGTACTGGTTGCAAAAAGTTGAGACAACAAAGCTCGGACCAAGGATTAACACTATGAGCACAACTACGGTTCGTGGTTCACTACACGGATCGTGAATGCACTTATCTAGGAACAACAAGTCACAAAATAACTAAGGCAATACTTCCTAAGATGAACCACGAGATGTGGTTCACTGGACGAACCTTGTCCAGTTGTGAAATTGCTCATGAAATGAAAGGTTAACAAGGCATCCATCAACAGCCCAAGGTAGCACACTACGACATCTTTAACGAGTTGTGATTCTCTTCACAACTCGTAAAGGTGCTCCTACAGGGCTTCCATGTTTTGCTTAAGGATGCTCACCACAAGCCTTGACACTTGTCGTGGTGTACACCATAAGCCTGTGGTGAGGACATATGTCACTTGTAATCAAGTTCTTTTACTTAATTTAGGATTAGTTTTCCCACTTAGTTTAGGACTAGTTTTTTTACTTTACTTCTATAAATATCACACTTTATTTTATTTTTAGGGAATGCCTTCTTGGCCATAACACACCTTTTCCATTATTTTGGAGACTATATTACAAGATATATTTTAACATAGATTTCTGTTTATTAGGCACTGACATACATGCTTGGACAAATTTTTGGAATAACACACAATTACATTGTGATTTTGGTTAATATTTCAAGGATTAATCAAGCTTTAATCATTCATTTGTGTGCATTCGTTTTAGTTTGTCTTTCCTTTTAAGTGCTACAACTATGAATTATTTATTGGTTGTTGTGATAGTTCTCGCAAGTATGCGAAACTAAATCCACAACTAGCGTTGTGGGAAAAATAATAGTGTAACAAGGTAGGCAAACATAGGTGTGACACTTTGTAACTTTATGCTCATGTATATCCATGTTTCAAGTCTCATTTGGTTAGGTTGTGGGTGTACTAGATTCATGGGAGACTTCTAGTACCTAAACGAGTTCAAGACTTACCTCCCAATTGAGTTTTGGGTATTGTTTCATACAAAGAAAAACTATCATAACTCTTATAACATTTAGAATTGTGTGTCTCACGACATATCAAATCAAATCCCTTTAAGTTAACTTCACAACGAACTTGGTTTCACCTCATTCCGAGGTTGAATGAATGAGTTATGATCGTTTTCATGAGGCCCTCTCGTGCAGTGTTGTCACACGGACTGTTTGACGGTCAGTGTGGTCTTTGATGGGCTGCTTGGTGCAGCTGGGGTTGTAAAAGACCATTTGGCACTAAGGAAGGTGGTACAACCAATTTTACGGGCCGTGTGGCTCACCACTGACCGTGGGGATGGCCACAAGGTGTGCCAAAGGGAACTTGTTGGGAAATTGGGGAAAATGTGGCTAAGGGTGGTGCCACGGGCACTGTTGATAGGCTATGTAGAGTGGGATGGCCCATGGCACTTGATGTATAGTGGCCTGCAACATTTTTTTTGTCTAAGTGAGGTGGGACGGACTAGTACACGGTCCGTGAAGCGGTCTGTCAAAGTCACGAGATGTCAATTTTTCCAAGTTTCCCAATTTCCATTTTATTTTCACTAAGGCACTTCACACGGGCACTCCACACGAACCTTGGAGTGCCACACGGCCAGTGCAGTCTCCACTAAGATGACACTTTGCCAATTTTTTCATCCGTTCATTAATGGCATTTTCGTAAATGCTAATTATCCTAATGACCCTTTTTGACTTTTTAGGCTATCTTAACCTTCCTAGAAGACCTAAACTCTAATCTTAAGGACCCAATTTCACTACACTCATCTCAAGCACACTCCTAAATCCACTCAAGAGCCTCCATCAAGCCCCAATTCAATTTCAAGGAAACTCAAGAACAAGATTGGATTCCAAGATCATTTCCAAGCGTCCATTCTTCCCAATCTCAATTCCAAGCAACTCTAGACCTAAGGTATGTGAGTTTCTTTCATGGGTTTCCTTCACCCATGATAACCAAGCTTTCTTTTTCCTAAATTTCATGATTTAAAGTTGAGTTTACAAATGAGTTTACTAGTATAAACATGTCTATGAACTATGTTAAAACTATGTAAAGTTGTAACTATTTTGCTATGATGTGAGCCATATATCTTGGATCTATTTAAAGTTTTGATGAGGGATTTTTATGTGAATGTCTTGGGGGTGTTACAAGGTGTTAATTGATGATTTTACAATGGATTTTCTTGTATGATTTCATCCGTAAATTGCATGGTCTTATACCCCTATTAAACACCCACCAAGTGTTTGATAAGATGTCCGGTTTTGATTTCTTGAGGAATTGAAGGTTCAAAGCACGAGATATGATATGAATGATATTATAATGATGAAATAAGCTTATGTACATGATAAATTCTATATAAAGTGTTACATTAGACCATACTCGATTGAGTTGGGGGTTTGTACTCATCAACCATGTGAAGGGTTAGTATTTCACCACCTAGGATGATTGGGGTGTGACCATCATCAATCGACTTGGGGGTTTGTACTCATCAACCATGTGAGAGTCTTATACTTTACCACTTGGGATGATTGGGGTGTGACCAACATCAACCATGTGATGGATTTATACCTCGCCAACTTGGATGATTGGGGTGTGACCATCATCAACCAAGGTTGGAAAGTTAGTTTAGTCTCTTCTTCACATATGATGTTTTATATGTGCATGATTTATTTAAGCATATTTTATTTTAGCATTGATCATACATGCCATATTACTATATTATGCCTATTGTCTATTATTATACATTTTGATTATGGTACCCATTCCTTGTTGCATTACATCCCACATACTTAGTACATTCAAATGTGCTAACGCATACTCTTGCCTACATGATATCACCATGTAGGAATCGGTGCCCGAGTCGATCCTCCTCCTCCACGTGTCTAGGCAGTGCTATTTCAATCTTGTTGGTGAATCCTCCATTTTGGGGACCTTAGTCTATGTTGCTATTATCTATGTATTAAGCCATTATCTTATGTTCTATTGACTATGAGGGTGAGCCGATAGCTCTATCTTGGACGCCGCTCTATCTATGTATTTAGAGGTGTATGTTGGACAAGTTGTGTATTTACGATATGAGTTATGACTCCTTGTTTTGGTAACGTTGTTGTTTTGACAAGCTTTTCCTTAGGCCCATTGCCCTTGTTTTAATATATATGTCTTTTGTATGCTTCCGCGACCAAGGATACGTTATGACAAGTAAAGAGCCTTGATTGGGGTCCCTTCGGGTTCCTTATTCACCGTGTCACGTCCAAGCGCTAGGCTTGGGTCATGAAAAACTTTGTATTAGAGTATTAGGTTGATAGATCCTCGGAGTCCAACACACCGCGTCGATTAGAGTCCTATTCATGGTTGTGAAGCATGCCATGACTATGAATAGGAGGCTATGAGGCGTTGTAGGAAATGTTTCCCTTCTTCATGGCATAAGTCGTGCTATAAAGTTGTGGTAAGTATTTCTCCCCTAACGATTATTCTTTGCTATGCTAGATCATGTCGAATACTAGAAGAAGACGGGCCCAAACTCCCCAGGAGCAACGTACCAATGGTGAGCTCTGGGATGCCCTTACTATGCTTGCCTAAGTGGTGGCCAACCAAGTCCAACAAGGGGCCCAAGCCCCTCATGCTACTACCCCAAGAGCTAGGATAAGGGACTTCATGAGGATGAATCCTCCAGTTTTCCATGGGTCAAAGGTGGATGAAGATCTACAAGAGTATTAATGAAATCTACAAAATCTTATCTATCATAGGCGTTGGACCAAATGAAAAGGCAGAGTTGGCGGCGTACCAACTTAAAGGGGTGGCTCAAATTTGGTTTGATCAATGGAAATGTGAGAAGGGTAATTGCTATGTGGTGCTTTTGGAGGAATTCAAATTGGCCTTCCTTAATCGATTCTTCCCTCTTGAGCTTAGAGAAGTAAAGTTGGTTGAGTTTATGAACTTGAAACAAGATAGTATGAGTGTGACGGAGTATGCCCTCAAATTTAATCAACTTTTAAAGTATGTTCCTCACTTGGTGGCGGATCCTAGTTCAAGGATGAATAAGTTTGTTCTGGGGGTTTCCGACTTAGTAAGTGAAGAATGTCGGTTTGCCTTGCTTATTGGTTATATGGATTTGTCTCAGTTGATGACCTATGCCGAGTAAATGGAAGAAGAGAAGTTGAGAAAGAGGAGGAGCCATGAGGCCAACATGGTCCGATTTGAGGGTAAGTTCCAAAAGGGTGCTAGATTTCACCAAGGCCAAGGGTCTTCTCATACTACTAATAGGGAATTTGCTAATGACTTCCCTAGGCCGCAAGGTGCGGGTGGAGTGGCTCCTATAGAGGTGTGTCCTAAATGTGGGAGGAAGCATGAAGGTCTATGTTTGAAGGGTTCTATACATGCTTTGAATGTGGGAAGCTTGATCACAAGAAGGTAGATTGTCCAAGGAGCCGTAGTAAGGGCAGGGTGCAAATACGGTTCCATTGGGTAGAGGTGGTCCTCAAGGTGGTGCCCCAAGGCACAACCGGCTTTATGCACTATATGAAAGGCAAGGCCTTGGTGAGGTTCTCGATGTTGTTACCGGTATGTTGAAAATCTTTGACTTTGACGTATATGCTTTGATTGATCCGGGTACTACTCTTTCCTTTGTTACCCCTTTTGTTGCTAGAAAGTTCCATACTGACCTCGAGTTGTTGCATGAGTCATATAAAGTGTCTACTTCTATTGGTGCCTCTATTGTTGCTAGGAAAATTTATAGAAGTTGTCCTATTTGCATTTTGCATAAGTTGATCCCTTGTGACCTTGTCGAATTAGACATGGTAGATTTCGATGTCGTTCTTGGGATGGATTGTTTGCATACCTACTATGCTTCTATCGATTGTAGAACCCGTAGGGTCAAGTTTCACTTCCCAAATAGACCCGTCCTTGAGTGGGAAAGTCATGATGTGGTGGTAAAGGGTAGATTCATTTCATGCATTAAAGCCCATAGGTTGATTTTCAAGGGGTGTTTGTACCATCTTGTGAGAGTCAAAGGTGTGGAGTCCAAAGTCCCTTCCATAGAGTCGGTTCCAGTTGTAAATGAGTTTCTTGATGTCTTCCCAAATGATCTTCCCGGTGTCCCTCCCGAAAGGGAGATAGATTTTAGCATAGATCTCCTTCCCGATAGTCAACCTATCTCTATTTCCCCCTTATCGTATGGCCACGGTGGAGTTGAAGGAGTTAAAGGAGCAATTGAAAGATTTGTTGGAGAAGGAATTGATTAGGCCTAGCCAATCACCTTGGAGTGCACCAGTGTTGTTTGTAAAGAAGAAGGATGGGTCACTTAGAATGTGCATTAACTACCGACAACTCAATAGGGTCACTATAAAGAATAGATATCCTCTTCCAAGGATTGATGACTTGTTTGATCGATTCCAAGGGGCTAGCTCTTTCTCTAAGATTGATCTTTGGTTAGGGTATCATCAAGTGAAGGTGAGGTAGTGTGATATTCCCAAGACGGCCTTTCAGACTAGATATGGGAACTATGTATTCGTGGTGATGTCTTTTGGGTTAACCAATGCGCCAGCCATCTTCATGGACTTAATGAATAGGGTCTTCAAACCCTACCTTGATTCTTTTGTTGTGGTCTTCATTGATGATATTTTGATCTATTCGCATAGTAGGGAGGAGGATATGGGGCATTTGAGGGTTATGTTGCATAGATTGTGAGAAGAGAAATTGTATGCTAAATATGAAAAGTGTGAACTTTGGTTGAAGGGGGTTGCATTCTTGGGTCATGTGGTGCCGGGGGATGGCAGAAAAGTGGATCCTAAGAAAACCGATGTGATTAGGCCTAGACCATTGACCTCATAAGATATTAGGAGATTGTTTGGCCTCATGGGTTACTATAAAGTGTTCGTGAATGGGTTCTCCTCCATTGCTTCCGCTATGATAAAATTGACTCAAAAGAAAGTTAAGTTTGTGTGGACCGATGAATGTGAGAAAAGCTTCCAAACATTGAAAGATAGGCTTGTGTCCATTCCTATATTATCACTACCGGATAGGCTTAAGGATTTTGTTATGTATTGTGATGTATTTAGGGTTGGTTTGGGTTGTGTGCTTATGCAAATTGGTAAGGTCATAGCCTATTCTTCTAGGCAACTCAAAGTGCATGAAAAGAACTACCCTATCCATGATCTTGAATTGGCCGTCGTGGTGTTTGCATTAAAGATTTGGCATCATTATTTGTATGGGATGCATGTTGATGTCTTCATCGAACATAAGAGCCTCCAATATATTTTCACTCAAAAAGATCTCAACTTGAGGCAAAGAAGGTGGCTAGAACTTCTTACGGACTACGACATGAGTGTGCATTACCACCCGGGTAAGACAAATATTATGGCGGATGCTTTGAGTCGGGTGTCTATGGGTAACCTAGCTCATGTGTATGTTGGTGATAGGGAGATGGCTAGGGAGGCGCATAGATTGGCTAGATTGGGGGTGAGGTTGGAAGATGTGGGTAGAGGTGTTGTTGTGGTTGATGGTTCCAAATCTTCATTAGTTGTTGAGGTGATAGAAAAACAAGATCTAGACTCCTCCTTGCTTGAGTTGAAGGCTTTGGTGAAAGAAGGCAAGATAGAGGTTTTCTCCCAAGGGGGAGATGAGGCCCCTAGATACCAAGGTTGGTTGTGTGTGCCATGTGTTAATGGTTTGAGGGGAGAATTCTTGATGAAGCACATAATTCCTCTTATTCTATCCACCCTGGTTCCACCAAAATATATAGAGACTTGAGGGATGTGTATTGGTGGGGAGGCATAAAAGGGGACATTGCCAAATTCATTTTCGATTGCCACAGTTTTCAACAAGTCAAAGCCGAACATCAAAAGCCGGGTGGCCTAACCCAAGACATAGAGATTCCAACTTAGAAGTGGGAGGTGATTAATATGGATTTTACTTCGAATTCGATATGAGAAATTTTTGTATTTTGTGGTTGGATTTCCCAAGACTAGAAAAGGTTTTGATTCCACATGGGTGGTTGATAGAATGACGAAATTGACTCATTTTCTACCAGTTAGACCATATACGGGGCCAAAGAGTATGCAAGGTTGTACATCTATGAGTTAGTGAGGTTACATGGGCTTCCTTTATCCATCATATCGGATTGGGGTGCATAATTCACTTCACACTTTTGGAGGTCTTTTCAAAGGGGTCTTGGTACAAAAGTTTACCTTAGTACGACCTTTCATCCCCAAATGGATGGCCAAGTCGAAAGAACCATTCAAACCCTTGAAGATATGCTTAGGGCATGTGTATTGGATTTGATGGGTAGTTGGGATGACCATTTTCCTTTGATTGAATTCGCATACAATAATAGTTATCACTCTAGCATTGGCATGACTCCTTTGAGGCTCTTTATGAGAGGCGATGTAGATCACCGGTCAGTTGGTTTGAGGTTGGAAAGGTGGCCTTATTGGGACCGGATCTAGTTATGGATGCTCTTGAGAAGGTTAGGATGATTAGGGAAAGGTTAAGAACGGCCCAAAGTCGTCAAAAATCTTATGACAATGTGAGAAGCAGAGACCTTGAATTCAAAGTGGGTTATTGGGTTTATTTGAAGGTTTCTCCAATGAAAGGTGTGGTCCATTTCGGTAAAAAGGGGAAATTGATTCCAAGGTACATTGGTCCTTATAAGGTCTTGAAGAGCATTGGCAAGGTAGCTTATGAGTTGAAGTTGCCTAGTGAAATAAACTTGGTTCATCCGATGTTCCATATCTCTATGTTGAGGAAATGTGTGGGTGACCCTAATGCCATTATGCCTCTAGATGTGGTGGGTATTGCTGAGGATAACCTGACTTATGAGGAGGTCCCAGTTCGGATTTTAGATAGGTAAGTGAAGAGATTGAGGAATAAGGAGGTGACTTCCGTTAAGGTCATTTGGAGGAACTAACAAGTCGAAAGTGCTATATGGGAGGCAAAAGCGAATATGAAAAAGTAATATCCTTATCTTTTCCACTCCACTCAAGCCTAAGGTACTAATCTTAAGTCCCCTATGCGATTTCAAGTCTTAATTTTTGGCCTTAAGCCATTGCATGCATTCATGTTTATATGGGCATAGTTTTATGGTAAATTTCAATGTTCATGTTGAGACTTTTGAAAATCATGTTTAGATACATTTGTTGCATCCATGTTAGGCTAAAAATCTTCATGGCTACCTTCCCTATGTACGTTTCTTTTACATTCGGGGACGAATGTTCCCAAGAGGGAAATATTGTGACACTCCATAACTTTATGCTCTTGTATATCCATGTTTCAAGCCTCATTTTGTTAGTTTGGAGGTGTACTAGATTCATGGGAGACTCCTAGTACCTAAACGAGTTCAAGACTTACCTCTAAGTTGAGTTTTGGGTATTATTTCATACAAGGGTCAACTTTAAACTAGCATAAATATTAGCACATTTGTAAAAGGGTGGACCACGACATGTCAAATGAAATCCATTTGAGTTAGCTTCACAACGCACTTGGTTTCACCTCATTCCGAGGTCGGATGAAGGAGTTATGATCGTTTTTGTGAAGCCCTCCCGTGCAGTGGTGTCACACGGACTGTTTGACGTCCACTATGGCCTTTGACGGGCCATTTGGGGCAGATGGAGTCGGAAAAAGACCATTTTTGGCACTAATAAAGGTGGCACAGCTAGTGGTACGGACCGTGTGGCTCACCACTGACCGTGGGGATGGCCACAAGGTGCGCCAAAGGGAGCTTGTTGGAAATTGGGGAAAATGTGGCTAAGGGTGGTGCCACGGGCACTGTTGACGGGCCATGTAGAGTGGGACGGCACGTGGCACTTGGACGTGTGGTGGCCTGCAACATTCTTTTGTCTAAGTGAGGTGGGACGGACCAGTACATGGTCCGTGTAATGCCACACGATCCGTGAAGCGGTCCGTCAAAGTGACGAGACGTCAATTTTTCCAAGTTTTCCAAATTCCATTTTTTTTCACTAAGGCACTCCACATGGGAATTCCACATGACCCTGGAGTTCCAACGGCCAGTGAAGTCTCCAATGAGATAACACTTTGCCAATTTTTTCATCCGTTCACTAATGGCATTTTCATAAATGCTAATTATCCTAATGACCCTTTTTGACTTT
>JAABOM020000012.1:16231024-16241130 GCA_011800125.2 Solanum clarkiae | reverse complement strand
ATTTATGCATGAGAGATTACACTATGGATTTAAATATAAAACTAATTATGTTTTCACTTCAACTTCATATTATAAATGTTGAGTTTTAAAGAAAGTCTTATTACCCATGTCATTTCCTCATTGTTCATAGCATATGCATTCATGTACACAAATTATTTTGAAAAATTATGTTATGCGTAGGCCCAATTTCATTTTAAGATATGATTTCGAGAAAAGGTTGGTTATGACAATATTGTGATCACATATATGTTTTTTGGTTTCGGCTCTGTAAGTATTTTGGGTGCTTGCACCATTTTGTATATGAATGAGCTATTTCTATATAAGAGTATTATGACTATGAAATTATGATTTTGGCATTTGAACCTAAGTATGAATTCTTACAAATGGTGTTTGGCTTTTAAGCCCAATTGTGCATAGAAATGATTTGAAAAATGTCTATTGTCTCTTTGAAAATATGTACATGCATATTGTAAGCATTCTTGTGGAATGACGACTTAGCTTGTTGTGTTGAGGGTTTTGGGGTAATTTAGGCTACTTGCATAGCATGTTTCTAATGAGTGTAGAATCCATAAGGATGTAATACGATAGATGAGGATAGTTGATCTATGTGGTCAATTACAAAGGGCTAGTCGCTTCACTAAGATTGATCTTTGGTTGAGCTTTGTCCCCAAGTAAGCATTATTAGTATGAATGGAGTTGGTTTGTTGATTTATACATTGACTATGATTATGGGTCTTTAGAATAGGGTCTTAAAACCCTACCTTGGTATGTTTGTAGTGGGTTCTAGTGATGAGGTATTGATTTATTTAGAGCTTGTGAATCATTTGGGGGAATTGGTTGCTAAATATGATAGGTGTGAGTTGAGGATAACAAGAAGGTTGTTAGAACTCCTTAGGGATTATGGTATGAATGTGCATTGGTTTTTCTGGTAAAGCTAGTATTGTGGGTGGTGCTCTAGGTAGCCTAGTGTGTGTGGATAATGGTGGTAAGGACATGCCTAGTAGAGTCCATCGGTCAGCTAGATAGGGAGTTAGGTTGAAGGAAGTTGAGAATGGTAGTATAGTTTCTTAATGGTTCCAAATATTCTTGGGTTGAGAAGACTAGATTAGGCAAGGCCCTTATTTTCGCTTTATTTGAATTGGAAGCTTTGGGTGGAAAAGAATAGTAGAGTGGAGGTTGTCTCCCAAGGGGGAGATATTGGTCCATGGTACCAAGTGGGTTAGATGAGTTTAAGGTTAGCAATCGGGTTAAGGTTTATGAGCTCTTATAGTAGACGTTGTATGTCCCCGATTGGATGATTTGAAGTGCGAGAAATTGCCTTGTTGGGTTTATCTGGAAGTTTTACTCATGAGGAGTGAGGTTTGTTTTGGTAAGAAGGGAGTCGAGTTTATGGTTTGTGAGTCCTTATAGAGTGTAGAGGGAGAATAGTAAAGATTGCTTGATAAACGGAATCAATCGTACTTTCATTGCTGTGGATCGGCTTTCATAAAGCACCTTTAGGCAGAAACTACTATTGGGATCAAATTTCGTGATCAATTTCATTTTGGGGATTGCCTTTAGGTGTAGATATGGTTCGTCCGGTTCTTCATGTTTCTATGTTGAGGGAATGTGTTGGTGACTCTAGTGTTATAGATCTCTTTGAGGTTGTGGGTGTTATGGAGGGTAAGTTGGCTTAAGAGAAGGTCCCGGTGGGGGTGTTAGATGGATGAGTGGAGAAGTTGATTGATAATGGTATAGTGATCTTCAAGGCCCTTTGGAAGAGTCGTCTATTCGTTTGTGTCTCTCGAGAAGCCGGTGTGGGCATGGAGAAGCAGTATTCATATCTCTTTCACTCTATTCAAGCTTATGATGACATGCCAAGTCCTTTCTATGGTTCCAAGTCCTATGTTTCATCCCCTATGTCATTCATATGCATTCATGTTTAAGTTGGCAAGTTCATTAGGATTTTACACCTATGTTGGGATTTTGAAAATGGTGTTTTAAAGTGTATTATTACATTCTTGTTGGGGCTGATCTCCTTGTGATTATTCTTCTCTTGTACGTCCCTTTTACATTTATGTATAAATGTTCTCAAGGGGGAAATACTGAAACGACCCCAAAAAGTGCCTGAAAACGTGCCTCGAAAGTAATCCAAAACTCATTTTCCATATATTGAAAAATTTATTCATCATTTCGGAAATCCAACTTCATATTCTTATTTAGGTCAAATTGAGTGGGAAATAGGTCTAACCCAAATTTTAGAACAACCATATCAAAATTCGAAAATTGCAATAAACGCTATTTAGGAGGGTCAACTTTGAAGGGACATATCTCTTAGCACACAAAGATTTAAGTGGCCTACCCCTTTGAATTAGCTTTCCAACACACTTCATTTCACCTCATTCCGAGTTCGGATGAAGGATTTATGCCCATTTTTGTAAAACTCATTCGTGCAGAAAATGCAGATTCCCTAATATTCTCTCAAACACTTAGACTCAAATTTCACCCTAAATTCAAGTCCCAAACTCAAGACCAATCTTAAGGATTTCATCAAGGACCTCATTCAAGTTTCAAGTCTCCGTTAAAATCTTCTTCAAGAACCTCTCCAAAGCTAAGGTATGTGGTGTTGAACCATTAGGTCCTTTAACCCATGGTGCCTAAACCCTCTTTTACTTAATGTTGCGTGATTTAAAGTTGATTTTACGTGTGGGTCTTGTATATTGAGAAATTTACTACACAGTAATTTTAGTTCATGAAAGTATGATTGTTTTAGCATGTTTTGAGCTTTAAATCTTGGATATAATGTTGGATTTGATGAGGGGTTTTGATATGAATGTCTTGGGGGTGTTGCAAGGTGTTGATTAAAGGTTTTACCACTGATATTCCTGAATGATTTCATCTTTAAATCGCATGCTCTTTTACCCCCATTACACCCCCCAAGGTGTTTGATAAATTGTCCGGTTATGGTTTTTTGAGAAATTGAAGGTACAAAACATGAGATATGATATGAATGATATTTTGATGATGAAATGAGCTTATGTATATGTTTTTTCCTACATGAGATATTATATTAGAGCCTATGATGAATCCTATATAAAGTGTTGCATAGACTATGCCCTATCCGGGGGAAAAGAGACCGAGTAACTATGCGAGGGGTTTATACTTCATCACCATGGATGTTTGGGGTGTGACCATCATCAACTATGCGAGGGGTTTATACCTCGTCACCATAGATGGCGGGGTGCAACCACCATCAACCATGTGAAGGGTTTATACTTCGTCACCATGGATGGCGGGGTGCGACCACCATCAACCACCAAGGGGTTTATAACTTGGATAGCTTGCTTAGTCTCATTCTTCATATATGATATTCTATATGAGCATGATTTACTTAAGCATGTTTTACTTATGCATTTATCATACATGTCATATTGCTATATTATGCTTATTGCCTACCGTTATGCATTTTGGATTATGATGCCTATCTCTTATTTTATTGCATCCCACATACTTAGTACATTCAAACGTACTAACCCATACTTTTGCCTATATGATATCACTATATAGGGATCGGAGCCCCTATTGATTCTTCTTGTGGCTAGACGGATTGTTCAAGTTAGCCCTTGATGAGTCCTCCATTCTGAGGACAAGGACTATTCTCTCACACTATGTATTAAGATTCTCTTTACTTTATCATATACTTATGACTAGGAGGGTGAGCCCGGTTGTACGTCTTAGCCCCCACCATTATCTATGTAGTAGAGGTGTTGTTGGACAAAACTATGTATTTATGCTATGAGTTGATTATATTATCTCTTGACTCTAGGTTACGACAAGTTCTCGCTTAGCCCCTTTTGCCCTTATTTCCATTCTTCAAATTCCATTTAATTGTTTCTGCGGCCAAGGATGTGTAATGCTATGCTATAAGGCTTGTATGGGGTTCCTTTGGGTTCCCCATTCGCCGGTCACGTCTAGGCCTTAGGTTTGGGTCGTGATACCATTCTAGATAGACAGGTTCGTAGGCTCAAGACTAAGGAGATCGCATCAGTTAAGGTTCAATGGCGATATCGGCCTATTGAGGAGGCTACTTGGTAGACAGAGTCAGATATGCGTGTTCTATATCCTAAGCTTTTCGAAGCTTCAAGTACTTTATTCTTCCTTATGTTTGAGTACGAAAATGAGTTTTAGTAGTAGATGATGTAATGACCCTCTAGATTATTTTGAAAATTAGTCCTAATGTTTTCTAGAAATATCCTCGAGAATTTTAAATGGGTATTTTGCACTATTTGATACTACACTATTTAACTTATGTGTAAATTTAGACAATTAGATTATTTTGTAGACCAAAAAGTTAAGTTATTAAGTACCAACCTATTTATTAGAATAAGTTAGTAGGTTTATCACTTTTTAATACCAAATCAATTTAGAGAAATAATAAAAAAGAGGAAAAAGTGACAGAAACTCATTATGCGGCGAAGGGCATAGAGCCGATCTCCAAATTTTTCTTCAGGTAAAGATTTCAACCTATGGTTGCTGATAAACAACCCTCCTTAATATAGATAGATATGATGTTAAGTAGTAATATTGTAGTTGTTAAGTGGATGGGTGATTGGATGTAATAAAATAAAATATATGGATAAACTTTGTTGCATCTTTGTTAGGAAGAAGGGGACAAGTTGTGGCCCACAATTATTGTTGTCAATTAATGATGCAATTACTAGGCATCACAACGAATACGAGATTACAAATTATAGAGAAGTTTAGAATTGATGTCGTAGGTGACTAGGTCGTGGTCATTGCGAGGGTCTCATTCACATACTGTTTTTCTCAAATATTTTTATACATTGTGATTCGAGTTTTGATAAATTAGCATATACAATTAAATAGTAGGTACATTGAATTATAGAATATCATTAAATTTAATGTATGAAGAAAAATTGGGACCTACCCTAAGCTTGAAAATTTTTTAGTTTACCATATATTTAGGTGATTTTATGGGTCTAGGTTAGGTCATATGATAATATGGGTGTCATTGGACTCCTTGTGACTTGTATATTTCATTCTTGATTGAAAATTGTCATTTTGGGAGTTGGATTTAAGATTCGTCTATTCGTTAGAAGTGTTTGAGTGTGGGTACGACATTGAGGTAGGTTTCGCTATCCTTCTTTGAGATTGGGTTTGATTTATTGAATATCCTTATGTTGTAATCTGCCGGATGGGATCGTATCATGTGTTGGGTTGATAATTCTTATTTTGGTGCTAGTGCAAGGGCTTTGATTGTCTATATGTTGCTTTGAGAGCATGTGAATCCTAAATTGAGAACTTTGATATGTATTGTGCTTATTAAGAGGAATATTATTTCCATAACTGTGTCTTGATTGCATGCATCCTCATACTACATGTTATGACATTTTGAGAAGTTGTGAATGGTAATTCGTATCATGAATCCTTGAGCACGAGCACTTGGGCGGCAAGGTAGTTGATAAATTGAGATTATTAGCATGAGTCTTTGACCATGAGCACTTGGGTGGCAAGGTAGTTGATATATTATGATTGAAGTATATAGCCTGCGAGGTCCCCATGGGTCCCCTTAGTCTATGGAGCCTTAGCTCGACGAGGGTGTATACGACAGGCTGTGAGATGGTCTTGATGCCATCATGCATTGCATTTCATACCATCTCATCATACTACTTGTGGTTGTCTTGATTGGCTTATTTATGACTATATACTTACTTTATTTGCGTTATTCTATAAAAATTGGCGGCACCGATGCCGCACTGGTTTTTCTATTACAGGTAGAAGCGTCCCTAGATCATTTCATAGTTTATTCAATTTCTGATTTGCAGTCAGTTAAACCTACTAGGTATATCTTATGTGTACTCACCCTACTTCTTTCTCTCCAGCAGATTCTCGTCAAGATTATCAACGTGGTAGTTGATTTGCTCGTGCACTCTATTCATACCAGATCTAGTGGCGAGAGTCAGAGCTTCGAGTTTCCATTGGATTCTATCTTAGTTATTTGGTCTCTAGTTTTGTTTGAAAATAGAGGGCCACTTATTTCATTAGTTTTGTTATTAGATGTTCTTTATACTCGTGACACCAGGTTCTCGAATATGATTTTCATGTGCTTATCTATTGGGTTTGCGTTGTTTTAGTGTACTTATATTGTTGGGTTTAGAATTAAGTGGTCTTCTAGTCATGACCCCATTTTGGGTCGAGACACCTCATGAACGTATTGAGGAGATCCTATATAGTTCCAGCCTGTATCATGTAGTTTACATAGGTAGGATGCAGTATGATCGTTCCCTTATTAAGTCCATGGTTGAGCGTTGGCATTCAGAGACTCATTGCTTTCATTTACTATTCGGTGTGGTCACGATTACATTGCAGGATGTGCAGGTCTTGTTTGGCTTGTGCATCGATGGTGATATTGTGTGCTTCCAAGATACTGCACAAAGGAGTCAACCATGGTGTACTTTATTAGAAACATTCACAGGATACGCTATAGCACCTACTGATATGGATGGTGCCAGCCGGGTGAGGAAACATAGCATTACTAAATGCTTGTGAGATCAATTGCAAGTAGACCCGATATGAGATGCTATTCCAGTGGAGAGGATTGAGAAAATAGCTAGACTTTACCTACTTGTTATATTGGGGGGCATCTTGTTTTCAAATACATTGGGAAACCTTATTAGCTTGCAATGTTTGGCTTTCTAGATCCCATACAGGATGTGAGTAACTACAGTTGGGGCAGAGCAATTTTGGCCTATTTATACCGTGCATTATGTTAGGCATCTATCTGTGAGGAAGTTGACATTTATGGATTTATTCCTCTTCATCAGGTAACTTAAGTTTTAAAATACATTTAAATATTAAAAAAGTTATCTTAACTAAAGTGTAAAAATAATTTTTTAAAAAAATTTAAACTGCTATTGATATTCAAATAAAATACTCCTTGAATTTAAATTTATGCACACTCTATTTTGAAATGTTGAATAAGGACACTTGATAACTTAGTTGAGGTATGTGAAAAATGACATATTTTTATTATTAATGATGAAAACTAAATTATTTTATTTGTCATAATAAGGTATGGTGTTGGGAGAGAATCTTACCTATACAACCATTAGTCTCCCCACGTCATGATGATAATGTATTGCTTCCATACGCCAGACATTGGACACGAGGGATTGATCGAAATACCGAGCCACATCACTCTCTTATTCCAATCAAAGATCAGCTAGACCGCATGACAAAGGATCAGGTATGCTTTATATTTAATTGTTAATTTTTTATAGTTTTAGCTTTATGTTTCTAGTTGTTACAATATAGTTTCAATGGACACCATGTGCTAAAATTTTATATACACTACCTCGATGTTGCACGATCAAAGAGCCTTTATGGATGGCAGCGTGCCTATGTTTTTCTTAGAGATTGTTGAAGTGCACGCGCCTGATAGAGTAATGCGTCAGTTTGGTCATCCCCATCACATACCTACTATGCCCAGTTGGGGATTTGACCACCATGTTCATGATCAGCATAAGAGGCTTGGACCAAAGATTTGTGAGATGCTAGATAAAGATATTCATGATTGGGGCAATCAGCATAAGAGTTTGGTGGTTGAGGTGGATGGTGATACCAGTGAGGTAGGATATAGATAATGGTACATTCGATATAGACGGTTGTTTATAGGTAGGCCTGCATTAGAGGTTGATGTTGCACCAGACTTTGTTCATTCTATTGGTACTACTATTGCAATGTCAAGAAGAGCTTTTAAATTATACAATCTTCCATCACAATAGCAGCAGGACACAGCTTCGGCTTCACATGGTGAAGAGGTTGCTCAAATTGTTAGGGATACATTATGTGAGGCTGGAATATAATTTAGTGTGCAATTTTTTGAGGGAAATCCATTGTTTGACCATGTACATTGTCACGACTCAAGCCTAGGGCCTAGACGTGACATGGCGAATAGAGAACCGAAGGAACCCCAAACAAGCCAATTAGCATATCAATCACACATCCTTGGTCGCGGAAGCAAAATAACAACAACGGGAGATATAAATAGGGAAAATGGGACTAAGAGAAGTCTTCGATAGTCATAAATATTTCAAGAGTCAAGCTCATAGCATAATTTACATCTTAATATCCAACAACACTTCTAACATGGAATGGAGCGGGGGCCAAGACATTTTCTAGGCTCACCCTTATAGTATTAAGTGTTCAACATAAAGAAATAGCAAATGGAAAGAGTAACATATATAGTGTCCTCGGACTTGAGGACTCACCAAAGCTTAACTTCAAACCACCGAACTAGCCACGTGGATGATGATCGAAAGGTGCTTCGGTCCCTACATGGTAATATCATGTAGGCATAGAGTATGTGTTTGTCGTTTGAATGCACTAAATATATGGGATGCAATGCCACGAGAGTCATATGTCATAATAACAAGATGCTTAACCATAATCAAGGAACATAAACTCAATATGGAATATATATACTCGAACTTGACACAACATGTATTAGATGAGACAAATAGTCACCCACTCACCTTACGGTATAACCTTTTCGGAAAGTGTTAGCAATACCCTTACCTCATGACATAGTCTTTTTGATAGGTAGTATAAGACGTCCCCTACTTTATGATATAATCTTTTGGGTAGGAGCCATGAATTGTTCAACCTTACGACATGGCCTTTTCGTTAGTATTATAAAGTGTCCTCACCTTATGATATAATCTTTTCGGTAGGAGCCATAAATTGTAATCTTTTTGGTAGGTGTCATAAGATGCCCTTTCCTTACGATATAATTTTTTTAGTAGGAGCCATGAGTTATTCTACCTTACGGCATGACCTTTTCGGTAGGTCTTATAAGATGTTCATACCTTACAATATAATCTTTTCAGTAGAAATCATGCAAATATCTTATCAAATCATCACATTCGAGTATCAAGAAAGGACTTCACATTTTCCCAAGAACATAACAAAACACAGGAGCCCAACAATTCACTGAAAATGCCATAGGTACTTCACATGAATTTAATACATGCTTGGAAGCCCTTAATCATTGTGAAGTCACTTGACTTATAAATTATATAATAGATCATTAATATCATGAGAATTCATGACTTGACATTTTATCAAACACTTGGTGGACACATATGAGTACATGTTCAAATTATGCAAAATTCAGGAGTATGGACTATGAAATAATAAAATCAATGCATCTCAAAGCCATGTAAATTAGACCACCAACATCATGTTAAAACCCCATAATGGGTAACATGTAAATCATATCAAAACTTCACAATAGTTCATAGATCTCATAGCTTGAATCATGTATAGCCTCAATAGAAAAGATTAATTCATAGTATAAGCTTAAAATAGATATTCATGTGTAATCAACGATATTTGATGAAACTCCAACATATTTCATACTCATATTTCATAATAATAGATACCCATAAGGAATACAACTTGAAATTATGCAATTTTCATAAAATAGGAAGGTTGGACTCCATGGGTGAAAGGACCCAGTGGATGAAACCCACATACCTCAGACTTGGATTTTCTTGATGTAGACTTGAAGCAGACTTGAATACTGAATGGAGTTCTTGAGATACTGAATTAAGCTTGGGACACTTGAATTTAGATAAAATATTTGGTTAAGTGTTAGAGAGAGTTTTGAGAGTGTCTTGAGTGATATATAGTTGAAAAATGGCTAAGTATAAGTATTTTTATGCATAAGAGGACATGAGGCCAAGACCCCAACATTTTAGGATGACCAAGAAAAATTAAGGAAGCGCAAACACACCTCCGCGACGGGTTCATGTCGCGGAGGTATTGCGGATGCCTACAGGAATTGAAAATTTGCGAAAATCATTTTTTACTATGGGTCCTATTTCTCACTAAATTTTATCCCTAATCAATAATATGAAATCGAATTTTTGATATCACGCACGAATTTTCAGATATATAAAAATTATGATTATGGTATTTCTGAGGCACATTTTTGGGGCGTTTCAATATCTCCCCCTTGGGAACTTTCATCCCTGAATGTCAAAGAAATGTGTATAAGAAAATTAATCATGAAGATTCCAACCTGACATGAATGCAACAATTAC